>JBCAUI010356628.1:0-14893 GCA_038406195.1 Haplosyllis anthogorgicola | reverse complement strand
TTGTTTCCCCAAAACTTGTGGGTGTGTCTATAGTCCTCTAGTTAGAGATGTTGGGAAGTTCTCAGTAAATAGCAGCTTCATCAGATCAAGGTGTGAAATTGGTGCCAGAGAAGAAGGTCAGTTTCATGCACACTGACCCTTATGGGATGTAGGTTGCCCCTGTTCACATCACTTGAAGGTGATGTCTCACACCAAGGTTAGGTGAGGTGTTTTTACAAACCGCCTGTGCTGTGAGCAGGGAAAAAGTTAAGTGCAATGACTTTGACCAATTCAACCTTGCAGATTTTGAGGGATAAATCCAGAACTGTTATTGATCACCTAAGAATAGAAAAAGGTTTTATGTGAAACTTTTAATGCAGATATCAATCATAGGAAACGGTAATTGAAAATAAATCAGAACTATTTTCAAAATAAATTTAATTAAACTTTCGCAGTTTTTATTAATATTTTATAAAATGTTGAAAAAAAATCTTTGTGAGCCTCATACCGTTTGCCACGCCCACGTGAAATAGCCAATCACAGTTTCTGAAAGTTTACAGGTGAAATGACGTCACGTATGCAGGGGAATCCTTTCAAACAGCAAACATGGCCGAAAAGAGTGGAGGCAAGATGGGAGAAGAATTAAAGTCTAAAGATGATTCTTCGGATAGTGAAAATGAAGCAGAACCTGCCAAATCATTCCATAGACGTATGTCCACAAACAGAGAAATTAAGACGACGGTAAGTATTTTCTAAGTGTGTTTTTTCCTTGACTTAAACATCCTTGCAAAATTTGTGGATAAAATGCTTCTGTGCTTTGAGGCTTCCCCCAAAATATGAAGTTTTCAATTGGAAAATTTTTCATGTTTTCCAGCTGTATTTCAATTTCAGACTGCAAAAGTAAATGATAGCAGTGGATTTGTGTGTCTTTTAGGGATTTTGTGTGGAGAGATAGTTTTTAAATTCGACAGATTGTGACAGGGCAGCTGCTGCAAGTCCTAGACTGCTAACTTTTGACACTGGAAATGGACAATAGCAGACAATTAACAGCAGAAATGAGAATAATGGTTCTTTGTCATGTAATTAATTGTACCTAGGCTAAGTGAGAAGATATATTCCAGGAAACTTGTTGTGCCTACCCTTTTTGTGGATATCGTTATGCCTTGCAAATCTTCAAAGAAATAATGCCAATATGAATTAAATAGTAAGTCATCAAGGCGAATGTATGCCTCAAAAGTTTCGTGTTTTCGTGTATTATATTTGCTTGGACAAATACAAACAAACCAAAAGAAAAGAAAAGAAAACTGCTAAACAGCCCAGTTGATCACGTATTTTCTGCACCCATTGTGCTTCCGGGAAGTTGCCTTGACCTCACCAGGAAACAATACATGTACAACCAAAGCTATACAATGGAACCCATAACGTGTACAGTTTCAGTATATCGTTTCAATGTGTTGGTCAGGATCAGGGCACACTGGTGCAAGTGTTATGTATGCCCTGGTATTTCCAGGGATTCAGTTTAATTCTGTTGTTTTTATAGCGGCCCAGACAAATTGGTACTCTTAGATTAAAAGTAGAAGTCTGCTGCACAACAGTGGAAAGCATTTATAATATTTGCTATCATTCTTGTTTCAATGTAAAATTTTGTGTCTAATAGATATGACCAGAAGCTCTCCCATTACCAGGTGTTTGAAAGAGCCTGTAGTTTGTACGTAGATAGATTGCAACGTGCAATGCATTATACGTTATGCCATCCATCAGTGAAGTTGTGATGCATCTCCCGAGAAGCTGTACATGTATATGTACTTTGCTAATATATACATTTACGCCTACCTAAAGTAGAACTTGTATCAACATCTGTGCATTGTTGTAAGATACAGAGTATACAACGTTTATATGTGCCGAAAAAAAGCTTAATGTTACAAAGAAAATTTTACATGTTAAGCTGGTAATAAATGACAGAGCTTCGTACAGGTGCTTATTGACAACATAAAAGCTAACGGCTGAGCACTAAAAGCCTCGAGTTTAGATCCGGAAGATTCTGTAAAATCCAACCCGATTTTAATGTGTTTTGTAGTTGCAAAAATCATGGCTAAAGCTGCTTCTCTTTGGAGTTAGGCAACACTAATTTACCCCGCTTAAAGCATGATGTTAAGGAAAGAAAAGGAAGGCAGTGTTTGATCTTATTATTTGCCCGAGGAAATCCACCGGTATATACTAAGTAGACATGCTCAGTGTGGAGGTTGTCTACTCACACAGTTTGGGAGCAAACTTGATGAAAAAATGGATGTAAACTGTTCCTTCATTTCCTGTAGATGAAATCAATATCTTGCAAGCTTCACAGGTTATTAAAGTTGATCAGTGTACATTGCCAGCAGTGGGAAGCGGGAGCTCCAAATTTGAGTAGCTTGATTTCCAGGAGAAGAAATCAGAACGCAATTCAGTGTGGGGTTCCCCTCATTCTTAAGAGATGTCTCAAGGTTGATCGGTTAGATTGTGTTTGGCGACAGTTGTTCATTACAGCGGAACTGCTTATAAAAGGGCACCCTTTTGAGAAGGCACTCCCGTTTTACGGCCAAATTTCGTTCAAGAAAAAATATTTTCTTAGCATTTCATGTTTATTTTAAGGGCAGACCCCCAAATACGGTACTTGGGGGAGTGGGGTGGGGTGGGGGGTCCTGGTCACCTTTTTGCAATGGCAGCCCAGAACACAAACCTAGTTTTCATCCAATACATAGACCCTCATTGCCATTAGGCATGAGGGTCAACAATAGTACAGTGTCAACATGCAGGTGTTAATTACCAGTTAATGCTCTTATCAGTTAAGACATTGACATAAAATAGAATTACCAAAATTATTTAATAGGCATTACCCGTTTGAAAGGGCACTCCTCTTTTACGGGCAATTATGGTTCCAGAAAGCTGTGCCCTCACAAAAGGAGTTTTACTGTACTTGTGCGACACGTGTACGCTCATCAATTGTTAATTTCTCTTATTGAATTGGAAGGAATATTGCATAATGGAAATAAAACGCTTACGGTAAATTACAAGACGCTGATTATCGTTTTCCTGCTTTGCCCCAAAAATCAATATCCTTTCCAAGTGAAGAATTAGGGCTAAAATATGGTACATCAATGATGGGCATGCTTTAATATATATTTGCACATCGCCTTACTACATTTACGTACATATAATGTGTCACTCATGACTCCTGTTCGTCTGCTACACCCATATTTAGTCTACAGATGCAGAGCAGTGCTACATATATATAGGAAATTGCAATATACAAAAATTGCTGAAGGGAGACAGAAATCTGAATAAGTTGTCAGGAGCATTTGTTGTTTTAAGATAATGGCATATAAATAGAAAGCGGTCGTGTCTATGTATGCATTAGTAGGGTTTGCTTTTGCAAAATATAAGGGATCCAATGTAAACAATTCTAACATTCAGTGTATGCATGAGGACATTGTATAATAATGGTTAACAAAATGGTTAATTACATGTATGATAATTGGTAAAACAAAGGTGAATAAACTGTGCTAAAAGATTGACCTGATGAAGAAAACCAAAACCTGTAAACACGATGTTGCAAAGTTTGGCTCATTTCAGCTGATACGTTCGTTGAAAGTTATGCGTAGATATGTTACCCAGAAATTTTGTGTTCTCCAGTAATTTTTAGATAAAATTTGTAGACAGAGCAACGAGTACATGAATTCATGTCGAAAGATTGTGTACGCCTTATATGTACAAGTATTGAATTGTCTTGGGATAAATTTTGAAACAGATTCAAGTACAATATAGCGACAGAAATCAGGTCTTGTTCTTTGGTCCGAATTGCTATTAACTTCCAATTTAGTCAGTGCAGTTTTCTGTCCAGAAAACCTGTTAGCGTTTGAAACGCATTCACATGAGCATGTGAAGTCTGGTCGCCCTTAGTGTTCCTTACGTCATTAAATCATATTTGAAGCTGGCGCTGGGACAACATGGGGAAAAGTGAAATCATTGAGTAAATGGCGAACTGCTTTTTTTCGAACTGAATGAAAGGAATATAAATGGGGGGCCGCATTAGGCATATCTGTAGTTGCTGACATGCATATTTCAAGAGCATCCCCACGACATTCAGATACGTTTCCAGTTTCCAGTTTTAGATTGTCGAGATTTTAAACTGCTAACGAATGCCATATATGTTAAGTGAAATTAAAGTACAGTTGCTATGTACACATGTACCTTTCTTAATTTCAGTGTCATGCAATTTTTAGTGCTTTTCCCCTGAGTCTTTAATGCAGAACTGCTAATTTTATTTCATGTAAATGTATTGATTTTAGCACAAGAACAACATTATAGGTACAGTAGAACCTGTCTTGAGGGGCATACCAATTTGTGAAGACTAGAATATCGTAAAAGGTATGCTGTCCAAAGCAGGTAAATGAACATGGATATAAAGGATTCATGTCAGAGTGAAACTGGTGCAGCAAAATGTCGCTCAAGACAGGTGCTGCTCATGACAGGTTCTACTGTACATGTATGTATAGTGGATCAAGATGCTCCCAATGCTTATGCGTACTCTAATGTGGGTGTTTAAATGACATAGCAGAATTATCGATTGTGCTCACTGATTAGATGAGGTAAATGGAAAAAAACCCCGAGGAAATCAGAGCGAAGCCATTCATATTTTATAGGAAATATCGATTTCTTATTGGAACCGGGAAGTAAATATTATTTATCACATCAGCTTTTTAATTTACATGTATGATGTTTTTTTGTGGCACACAATATGAATTGCAATGAAAGTGACATTGACAGTGTGATAGTAATTATGTACATTGACTATGCACAGTCATTTTCATAAAAATCGGTACAAATGGATGATTGACAATTGTGCGATGAATAAGTGTTAGTCACTGATACACAACGTCCTGTTTTGTTGTGGACAAAATGCGCAGTGAAAATCGGTTGCTCGGTTTGGAAAAATCGCACCCGTTTCATTGTGGCAGTTTTAATCTGGACACTTAATTTCTGAAACTACCATACAGCTTAAGCGAGAGATAATCCGACGGTCTAGAAAGCCTCATGCCTTATTGGTCCAACACCGTTCACAGAATTGTCTAAAATGGGCAGAAATGCGTTTTCCCCAGTCTGGGGTGGGGGTGATGGGTCTTTTTCCAACTTTTCTGCAATGGCTGCCGGAACACAAATCTAGTTTCTTTCGAATACGTAGAGCCTCAATGCCGAAAGACATGAGGCCCAAATACAAGAATGAAACTACAGACATTGGCTCACATCAACTAGTTTCCCGCCGTTCTTGCCTCACTACAAATTCCGTCGTTGTAATTTGCCTTTGCGTGCAGTAAGATTACGGTAAGGCGATAATGGAAACAAAATATCCGTGAATGAATTATCTAGGACGAATGAAAACATTGCGAAGCTTCGGTTACTATCTTTTTTATCCGCTGGCTTTTAGCCTAATGAGATTAAACGGAAAGCTTGCACGACAATTCTGTTAATGCATTTCGCAAAGAGACGACAATCTTATGCTTCTTTATTAGCGAAAGTAGATGACATTTATAGGAAGTGCTGCGTAAGGCGTTTAATGGGACAAATTGATTTTTGCCATTTCTGTACTCTGGCAATGCGACGCAGTTTACTCAGTTGATGAATAATGGAACAGCGATAGCCCCCGACGTTCCTTTCAGACGGGTCAATGTGAAATGTAGAATTGTGCTTCCCAGGAAATGAATGTGTAGAAATTACAGGAGTGATTATCAGGCTCAAATTTGGTCTCCACATCCGAGTGAACAAATTTGTACTGTATGAATGAATGCGTGAATCACATGTCTGTATTGTCCGAAGGGAGCGCATACATTCCATTTATGCAGGAAAATGTAATTTCGACTTTTTAAATGATGTGTACACTAAGATAATTAAAGAAGTAATTTGAGCATGAAGTAATTACTATTTCAGTTCATATAATTGGTAATTGTTTTTGACAACCTACATGATGAGTGGCTTTGATGAATTTCTAATAAGGATGCTGTAGGATTAGTTTTTTATTCGAAATATACTATTACAGCAGTTTTTAAACCTTGAACATGTTAATGTAACATCAGTTATCATTTGAAAGTTAGTTCTGTAGTGAGCCTGTACATGTTAGACAAATAAAAATGTGACAAAGTTACCAACCAAACCTACCAGAGTTTTACACCCACAATTCTTGCACCCAAAATATCGGTGTACAGTTTAAAGTAAGAACTTACCATTATTTGTCGCGCCAAACTACTTTGCTTAGATTTTATTCAATAATTGAATGAAATTGTGTTCTACGCACAGGGTTCCCACCACTCCTGGAAAAACTGGCAAAATGACACTAGGTTTTCCAGTCCTGGAAAAGTACGGGAATTTGACAATTTTATTAAAAATCCTGGAAAAATCATAGGTATCCTGGAAAAATGACAGTACCATGGACAGTTGTATACATTTGTCAATTTTATTAGTTTTTAAGGCTTTACTGGGTCAGCTCTGTGTCAAGAGCAGCCTCTCTACTTACAATGCACCATCAGTTCAATCAGACTGTCAATTGTTCCTACGTTTCCTTTTTTTTTCAAGAAAATTCCTATTTTTCCAATTTTTTCCAGGAAAAACATAAATATTAAAATTTAGCCAATGGTTTTCGAGGCCACATTAATTTAAAAAAAAAGAATATTATACCTGGAATTTCACTTAAAAACCCTGGAAAAACCCTGTAATTTTGTTAATGCCAGAAAGTGGGAACCCTGCCAAGGGGCCCAAAATGGCGGCCAAACATGGTTTAGCAAGGGCTGGGGGATACAGGCTCCCCCTGTCAGATCCGCTACGGTTGTATAAGTCATAGCAAGACGTATTGCAGAAAAGGCAGTCTGCCCAGGTAAATGAAATTTAGCCTAATAGGTCACTAAGGTGAGTGTTGCCCTTTAAATTCAGGTTGGCGTGAGACTAGAGTTAGTTCGTTCCCAGACTACTAAAAAAGACCATGCACACTGTCAACTCAAAGGGAGAAAAATATTGATGATATTCGCATTATTTCTACAGTTTCTCCCATTATAATTGCTGTGTACCTTAGTAACTATGGTAACCATAAATCTCTTTTTCTTCCAAAATTCTTTCAGTGTTTCATAGAGGTCAATGCAGGTTGTTTTGATTTTCATGTCAATCAATCCAGTGTCCTGTAACTTTGAATTATTTTGAAGCACCTTGCAAATGTTCGGAATACGTTGTAATAATTATAAATTATTAATTTGAATAACAGGTGTTGTTTACTTCCGTATTTAAGTCATCAAATTGTGAAAATTGGTGCATCATCGAAGAAAGTTCCTCTTTGAAACAGGACCACTCCGCCCTGACCCGACTTCTTTCAAAACAACCATTGGTCCGATGTCAAAAGAGAAGCTATCTTTAATGTTGGATTATCTTTTCACAAACCTTCACACATATTAGCTTATTAACCATCACCACTACTAAAAAATAATTTAACAATGATTTTACAAAAAGTCTACAATTTTATACAGTAAAATTTTCCCGCGTTCACATGCGGTAACCTGCCGTTTATTCATCCAGTCATGGGGTTATCCCTTCTTGCTATCCGTCATTCCTTTATTTAAAACATTGAAATTTCAGCGGAAGCACAGTATTATGCGGATGAACCAATCACACCACTTCGTAAGTCAAAAACGAATGGCCATTTATATTGTCCAATAATGTTTTTAAATGTACATTTTCATGCATTTTTCTACGTACAAAGCGTCTGCGTCTCTCTCCACTGTCGAATGAAAATGTTCATGTCAATTTTTCTATCTATTAAGGTCAGGTGTTGATTTGCGCATTTGCTGTTCAGTGTTGGTGTATTTTTATTAAATTATGCATTGTAAAACTATTTCGAAATATCTACATTGAAAGTTAACCGTTTGTTTATTTATAAATTATAAGTATCGATTTTTAGATAATATAAAATAGTTTTATAATGCATATGCACTATATTAAAATACCGGTATTTTGGATTTTATTTTTAACATTTTGATGAATTTCTGAAACTTTGTACAACTACATCAATTATATTTTTTGTGTCTGATTAATTTTAATCTACAGATTTTCAGTTTGATATAATTTGCAAATAAATATGATGACATATTTAACAATGGGGAATTATGCAATTTTATCACGAAATGAAAATTTTTGCATGCGTAGATTTCATTTGCATGGTACATAAGTTTACAAGATGTTTTGGCGAAAGTTTGGGTGTTTTCTTGGCTTTATCTTTAATTCAATTTTAATTGTGCATTTTATGTAATTGAGTGCATTATACTTTATTTGCAATTTAGTCTAGAACTGCCGTAGTTGGCTGCAAAACGGTTGAAATTAGGAAATTTATAGAAACAATAATAAAAAGTAAAAAATGATAAATAACAGTATTAAAATATTTAAAAGTAATAGTATACCATTTAGAATTGATACATAGTAATTCCTATTTAGTAGGCCTAATGCTTCTAGATTTTTGTTAACAATAATGTAATAAGAGACATAAATTTTTATTACCCGCCTTGTGTATAAATATTGATTTGAGTGCGAGTGGTTTTCTTTTGTTCAGTTTGCAAGAAATTCACTTGCTGTGTTGCATAATGAATTTTACATTTCTAGTAATTTAAATTAAGTATTGAAAACGGTCAAAATAATTCGGGTTTGGTTTGCTGTGAAATACACATGCACTGTACACGGAGTGGTTAGTTCATTTACAGGTTTTTGCGCTACGAAGATGGACGGCAAAGATAAGTTATTGCAATAAGTTCAGTAACGTTCATCGATCTGTTTTCCAGTATTCAGCTTGCTTTCAACAATTGTGTCTTGTGGCGGCCGCCAATTCGATGCGATTTTTATAAACTATGGAAAAGGGGTGGGGGTTGAGGGGGTTGGGGTGGAATATGGAATTTTAAAGATATGGTTGGGACGTTTACAGAATGTAATTACCTTCTTCACTGCGAGAATGTAGTCCTATCAACTGAACCCATTGATTTCTAAAATTCACTGCCACTGCAAATCTTGACCCGTTTCAAAGCTTATCGGAAGCATGTAAAGGCATTGTTGAATACGAGGGAAATGTCAAATGTACTGTAAATTTATATAGCGCCCGAGAAGACTAGATGTCTTATCAACGGCGCTTTACAATTTTTCATTTTCTGCTCAGGCCATTTTTGGGTCATTTGGCATAATTGCCAAAGAGCCTATAGAATCATGAATTGTCTGTCATCATCGTCGTCGTGGTCGTTGTCATCTGTCATCAATGTGCACAGCTACCCTGAGCACACTATTGATCACAGAGGCTTCACATCTTATACACATATGCACCTATGTCCAATCTCAAAGCCAAGCAAAAATTATGTAGCTGTGACTATTATTCCCAAATTGGCAGCCATATTTGTGTTTTTCATTGAACTTCACTCCTGGACACACAGTTGATGATACAAACTTCATATTTGGTAGTCTAATGCATCTACATACTCTCTTTATTACCTGTAAAAATTATATAGATGTGACCTTTATTTCTAGTTTGGCAGCCATATTTGTGTTTTTTTTCATAGATGATACATTTGGGATCTGATCTCAGACACTTTATTTGTATCCATGTGATACTGTAACCTTATTTTCTGAGATTTAAGATATTGTCAAATGAGCTCAGGTCCATCTGGACCTATTTTTTTCTGTACTGTGTCAATCTGTTAATGAGGGGGAGCCACCTCCTCCCAGATCAACTCCCTGGGGAGCATACAGGTTAGCCTCTTCATACGGGGCACTGCCTCATTTTTCATTCAGCCATTCAATGCAGCACTCATTCACACACTCATTCTTGGCAGATAGAAGTACAGTAGTTGGGCATGTTCTGACAGTCCACACATGTTCTTTTTATGTGCACCAGTCACACAGGCATGACGGCACACACTCCAGCCTTTTTATGAGTTGGGGAGCACTCTGGGAACCTCTTGCTATTCATACGACATAAGCTGTAGCGGAACACAGCATGTGCAAATCACATCTTAAGCAACTACCACAGTGCGTTTCAGACGGTCACCCATCGAAGTACTAACCGGGCTCAAAACCGGGCTCACAGTTGCTTAACTTCAGTGATCGGACCGCGTGCTGACCGCACGCCAACGAGGCACCACTCTCGTGTAAAGTGATTGAGTACCAACATTTTGATTTTGAAACAATTTAATCCTGGAACAGCTTAGAAATCAGCTGCGGTTCATTATGATAATCATGACTTGGGCCTCCGTTTAACAATTTTCAGACACAAGCGAAAAACAACACGTAATTACGAAACCAAAACCAATTAAACATTTTATCTCCTTATTTCCTCAGCTGGGTGAGATTTTCTCTCATTATTAGGGACCTGTGGTCAGCTAGTGCGCCTTATTTCAGGCTTGAAGTGGCCGCGGAGTCTCCGGTGAATAGGTTCAAAGTGAGCAGGATAATTGTTTGGAAGTGATCGTATGTTATGTTTGGCAGTCAGGTGAACGATAAACAACATGCCATATGGCTAGTTGTATGTACCTTGTTGTGTACCCAAAGCTACACTCTTGGCCCAAAACGTTTATAAATATGTGCCACTTTTCAATAATAATAGGAGAAATGTAGTATTCGAAAATGTCATAATAAATACCGTATTGCCTCTAATTATGGCACCCCCCTCTTTTTCATGACAAAAAACAATTAAAATTTTCTCTGCTGTAATCCAAAAGCAAGAGATTTCTTCTGATTTAGTGTAGTGGAAAGATATTTTCTGTTATATTCTTCATTATATTAGGTTTTATCAGTTGTAAAATACACAAAATGAGATGTTTGCAGCAACCAAAATTGCTATCCTGATATTTCTAATTTAGGAACTCCCTCAAAAATTGGTCTTGGCACCCGGTGCCATAATTAGCGGGAATCCGGTAGTTTAATTAGGCCCCCCAAACAAAAATGAACAAAATAATCTGTTAAAACCTGATTTATCGGCACATTTGTCACATTGTCATACTTGCATGAAGTTACTCCTGATTCGTATTGCACCTGTCAGGGAAAGTCAACCCGAAGAATGCATTAGCCTAGTCAACTCAGTGAGTAAATCCAAAAATTAGAATATAAATGGGGGCGTATCTGTAAAGGTATGAATCGCAAGCTAACTTATAGTGATTTTGAGCAAGGTACAATATATGCTTTGCGTGGTAAGGCCTTTGTTTTTAATCATTTGGATTACATTGCACTTTCAGGATTTTCGAAGTGCAGCGTTGGGGGAAAAAATTGAACTTGGTCCCAAGAAAGTCGAACTGTTTATAAATATCGATAAAATATTTAATATTTCTCAATGTCTCCTGACGAAACTTGTTACGACACAAAAATCTTGCCATGCACATCATGTTTCAACCTCAAATGAGTTGTTTTGGTTTTTTTTAAATCCTGATTTCAAAGTGCGGCGGAAAATGTAATCCAAACAATTAAATAAAAAAGCCTTACGGGGGCCACAACATCTATAATTATAATTTCACTTTTGGCAAAGTCAGCACTCCACTTGCATGTCTTGAACAGAGTTTAGGCAGTTCTGTTTTCTGCAGCGTCACTATCTCTTTCTTTTCGGTGTCAAAGAAGCTAATTTTCTTCGACGAGAATCCCTCAACTGCTGGCCTTTCACCGCCAAGAATAAATATCTTTGTGCCAACTACATGGGAAGACGCCGCAGTGGCACTGATGGGTTGTAAAGTCCAGATAATTGACCACTGGTCTTGAACCGTGTTGTACATCTCAATGTTTGGTATGGGAGACGCAGACTTGTGCCGAGTCTTCACCTGAAATGAATAAATGGTTTATTAATGAGTCAACACTGAAAAGTACATAAATCATGCAAAACACCTGCATGGGGAGTTAAAGCAAGATGTTTTATTTTTACCCCGTTTCAAATAAAAATGTACTTGGGGTAAAATGAGAAACTTGTTCGTACGCATTTACAAGTTCAGATTAAACTTTAACTTGAAACCATTTGTGCATGTACTTTACGGAATTTCATCGAGCATTTTATTTTAAAAATTTAGGTTTTGTTTTCTATACGTATTAAGTTCTGAATTCGGCACATTTGGTACTTTGGTACACTAAACTTTCGATCGTTCATCTTAAATAGAGAGGTGTTTACCTGCAGTCCACCAATAGCGTACAACATGTTGTCATGAGCTTCCAAACAGAAGTGGCTTCTATCGTTCCACATTGATTCCAATCTTTTCCACGTGTTGCTGCTGACGTCATAGCGATTCAGGTAGTTGGAGTTTTGACCCCCGTTTGGTACACTGTCTAGTGGATCGGGCATGACACCTCCAGCAGAATACACTGCACCATTTAGTGATGTGACTGCCAAGTAGGCTAGTCTTTCTAGAAGATCTGCAATTTGTCTCCAACTGTTGCTCTCAATTGAATACACGAAGGCAGACTTTTGCAAGTTACTAGAACTAATTTTATAGTGGCTTTTCTTGTCAACAGTCATCCCACCGATTAGCACAATTTGTTTGTCTAAAAGTGCAGCAGCACAACCGACAGCAGCTTCTCTAGGAACATTTGCTATACTCGTCCACTTATCACAACTGGCATCGTATCTCCACGAAACCGTGGAGAAGGACCTGTTATCAACACCAAACAGAAAAAGGAAATTGGCACACCGGACTGAGCATAGACTTTCCAATACAAAGGGAGTATCAAGACATGACGGACGGATATGACACATGTCCGGGAAAGTTGCTAACCAAAGTTCAGTTGGTCGATCCTCTACTGCCCATTGAAGTGTATCTAGTCGTCTGCCTGGTGTAATTAGCAATAATCCCAACTCTCCTCTTGGCTTGAACTGTGGTCCCTGCTGTAAAGGCTGAGTGTGAATATTTGTGTGATATCGTAACGCTTCTAAAACCATATTTCTACATTGTACGTTGCTGTCGATCACTTGGTCCTTTAGAATATCATCCATGAGTACATCAACTGGCATTCTTGGGAAACGCACATGTTTTATTATATCATGTACATTATCTGCCTTTTCTGAATTTCCTTCAAGCCATCTTTTGGCACATTTGAAAACTTCTATTTCTTGTCCATTTATCAACAGTTCATCATCAGAAAGATACCTACACACGGATTCCTTGCTTAGTTCTGTAAATTCGACAGTTTCTGAAATTTCTACAAAGTTATTCAACAGGAAATAGTCAGAAGATCTGGTGCATTTCTCCAAATCATATTTTTCAGCCAGTTGCAAGAATGTCAAGCAATTTCTCAGATTTACATTTTCTGCCATGAAACTGCCACACTGATCCACAATTTTGCCGATTTGAAGCAGGTGTGCCGTTGGGAGCACGTGCTGTACATTATCAACAGTTAAGTCTAATTTGTCTGTGTAGATTACATCGAGAATAACTTTTAGACCAACATGACTGACACTGTTTAGTACCACAGGGTTGTCCGTAGATTCCTTGAAGCTTCCAGTAAACATCGCCTCAAAATAGGAGGATGAAGCAGCCAGAACAGATTTATGAGCTGAAAATTGCTTTCCTACAAAAAAACCCAAAAAACAAAACAACCCCAAACGATTGATGCATTAGATACCTGTGAAATGCACACATTTTTCAGTAAAAATTTGTATGGTAAGCATATCATTTCAACGAAAACCTGGACATTTTTCTTCATACTTGTACTACTGGACTTTGATCTCACTTCTCTCATTTTTCATTTTCAAGTGTAATTATACTAGTCTAATTATTAACATTTCTAATAACACAAAAGATAATGGTTGTTTGTACCTTCAGCCTGCAGCCGAACATCACACAGAAACTCACGCTCCCTTTGCTTCTGGAGGCCTTCGAGAATCCTTACGGCATTCATGTTCACCTGTGTTGTAATTGACATTTGACTTGAATTTGTAACCACTTTATTGAATAGTCTAAGGTATCACCAGTTCTAGACTGTAGTCTACCTTACAGATCAGTCACAACTACATGTTATACCGTATTCTCTCCAATTATGGGTGCCTTAATTTGAATTCAAAAATAGCCATTGGATTTTGAATTGTTTTAAACATAATTTTGTGCATTTTTACAAACTGATAAAAGGTTAACTCTACAAAATTATTTTTTCCTTAAGAAAAAACAATTATGCTTGATCAGCAGAAAACTTTGGCTTTTTGGTTTACTGCAGAGGAAAAATATCATTTTTGTTTTAAAAAATAGGTCCACATGGACCTGAGCTCATTTGGCCTTTTCAAAAAACTAAAGCATTACAGGTTACAAAGTATCTCAAGAATAAATCTCAAATATTGGACCTACGAAAAACACAAATATGGCTGCCAAACTGCAAATATGGCCTTAACTTTTTATAAGATAGAAAGAGGGCACACAGGTCAATAAGGCTGTCAAATATGCAGCTTGTGTCATCAACTCTGCATCTAGGAGTAAGGGTCAAAGAAAAAGTACAAATATGGCTGCCAATTTGAGAACGAGTTGACCAGAGACCAGTCTGGACATTCTGATTACCAGACTGGAGACCCATCACATTTGCACATCTTCTTCGCGCAGCCATTTTCCCACCATGAATCCCACAGCGAATATGAAAATCTTAAATGTTCAAAATAAAATGTTTTGTTTGGTATTGGTAATAACATATAGTTTGCATAAGATGAAATTACCATTCTACAACTGATACACTACTCATTAAAACAAAAAAGCTTAAATTACAATTTTTATGATTTTCATATTTGCTGCAGGATTGGTGGCGGGAAAAATGGTTGCTGTTAAAGGATCACTCTGACATCCGCCAGAGTGTGTAGACTGCAGGCAGAGTTCCACCAGAGGCAGCACAGGCATTCCCGCCTGCAGTAGTGCCTGCA
>JBCAUI010356627.1:0-28529 GCA_038406195.1 Haplosyllis anthogorgicola | reverse complement strand
ACACTGTCCTCTTCAGCTTGAAGAATGATTTTGGACCTAAAGGATATTGAAATTTATATGATTTGACAAAGTGTCACTTGCCAATTGATGATTAATGTTCATAAAAGCTGTGAAATCCGAACTTCACACTTCAATAGCTTCGTGATTTTCCCGTTCTGTTATTCATGAAATCGCATGAAATTATTGTGCAGTTTATGTCATGTCACCGAATTGTAATTTGAATGGGAAAATATGAGAGTTAATATAAAACGTATTTGTCTGACATGTTGACGGGTTTTTTTCTCAGATTGTGCCAGAAAAATGAGGAAACTGTGGCCAAGTATCAGCTGCCAACTTTGATATCCATTATAAAATAAAATGAATCGAACCAATTGTCACATAAATGTTGTGACTGTTTTAAAACAAGAGAGATTTGTACTTGTATTGTGATGTAAACATAAGAAAATGAATGGGATTTTCCAATGGGCAAAATGTGGGCAACTACACGAATACTCCATTTGTATTGTGCCACACTGGGAAACCGTTTATATAATAAAACATGACCTTTTTTGGATGATGCTTTGTCCTTCAATTGTGTATTTAGGTTATACATATTTACATACAAACATTGTCTTGAATTCATTACTTTTGCAAATTTGTGTTTCAAATTAGCAGTGCGTTGTTTATCTGTATTAATTAGATCATAAACTACTTAGTTCCTCAACAAATTAATTAAAGTTGCACTCTGATGATTGGAAAATAAACCATCTGTTTATTCATGAACCACGTTTTTGGCTCATTTGGCATAATTGTCAAAGAGCCTGTAGAATCATGAATTGTCCGTCGCCTGTCGGCGTCGGCGTCGGCGTTGTTGGCGTTGTCGTCGTCATCAGCATTGCTTTTTCTTTGAACCTTACTCCTGGATGTGCAGTTTATGATACAGACTCCATATTTCGCAGACGTATGCACCCATATGCCCTCTTTATCTCTAGTAAACATAATATTGATGTCAGTAATATTACTAATTTGGCAGCCATATTTGTGTTTTTGAGACTTTATCTTATTTAGACACTTTGTTTGCATCTATATAATAATGTGACCTGTTTTGTCTTATTTTCTTCTACAATGCCAAATGAGCTTTGGTCCATCTGGACCTATTTTTCAAACAACACAAGTCAACTTTGTGAGGTGAGGTGTTTTCATACCACTGACTTTGAATCTCTCTTTACACTTTTGGTCATGATAGTTGTAATTTTTTTCGTCCTTGACTTGATGAAAACATACTTTTGTCACTGTCCTAAAAAGGCAGCCTAGTGCCTTCTTGTATACACACAGAGGTATTTGCTCTGTGTCACACAACTATGCAATAGGTTTTGGTTTTTCTTGCTACATTTTTCTTGGATTAACTTTTTGTGTTTTTGTTGGTGTATTTAAGATCAGTTTACAAGCAGTTCATGCTGAAGACAGCGTGGTGTCCACATGTGTCTGGCGTTTCTCTTACGACTGTCATGTAAGGACTATGTGAGGCCAGATTGTTTTATTTGTTGGATTACGTTTCAAATAAGGAATTTTTTGAGAGTCGCGATCGGAAAAAAAGAAAAATGGACTTTACTGAATATCTTTGTATTTTTGTCTAAAATTCATGAAATTAACAAATATTTTTTGGAATTTGAATGTATTTTTCCACGAGGTGAGAGAAAGTTATGATTTTGGGCTATTTTGGATTATTGAACTTTTACTTATTTCTTGAATTTTAGGAGCAGCGGGAAACGTAATACAACAAATACAAAAAGTCTGGCCTAAGGAATACGTAATGATAATATGATACCATTAAGGCTGCTTTTGTGGAAATAATTTGACGCATAAACATTTGTGTTTATGGAATATATTAGTGGGTTGATCATATGTAAGTATTCATTTATTCCTATGTAATATTTGTATTGTTGTCCTTTGGCATTTTGACAGACTCGGATTTTCTTTGATAAAAAAGAAATAATTCCAAGAAAATCGTTTCTGTCTTTATAAAGCCTTGAATACATCGTACGTTTATGGTCATTGCGTGAACATGGCATTACCAGCTTTTTATTTAGTGTTATTATGAGCAAATGAAGTTCTCATGGTGTAAAGGAGATTACACTTGATGGTGATTTTAATGGTGGCATTAATACTATCCCACACTTATCGGTTTAGGTTTACTTTTCTTTAGATTAAAGTTTCATGGCTGTTTTTGTTGTTTTTTAGTTTTACTGGGTCCATTTGTGGGGCCACTGATCATCCCTGTTTTGGACTTTGTGTGACTTCCCCATGGGTTTTAAAGCCATGGTGGATCTTTCACCTACACAGTTTTTTGCTTAAGATTTAGTTTTTGTGCGGAGCAAAACATTTTTGAGAAGATGGCTTCAAACTGTAATTTTTCCCTGACACATAGTAGGCGATAGTTCATAAATAAAATGTAACAGAATTGGAAGAACTGCACTTATTTAATAATAATATGATGGTTAAGTTAAAGGTTTGGATTTTATTAGTTTGAAAGCAAAACATACTGTAAATTTGTTGTTAAAAGATACCAAATTGCCTTGTAATAATTTATAATAATTTATTTATTAGTTGTTAGTTGTAATAAGTCATTAGTTGGTTCACAAATGAGTAGGCAATACTGTAATATGGTACATTTCAAGTCAATGAAGGTTTTTCCCAATTAAAATTTCCTAAGCAAATTCTCCTTACTCGCCTAATTTGCCCGGAACATTTCTGAGACAGATCACTTGATGCGTAGTATTGATGTGATTGGTATTGCCTTTATTTCTGTAAGAGCACTGATTATGGTTAAATTTGTTGATATCAGCACCTACCAAAATTGGTATCACTGGTATGACATAAATGGTAGGCACAACAAAAATGGTAGTGGTATAGCTCTCACCTAATGAGGTGAATTAGGGAAACTAGGTGAATTAGGTGGACATCGAATTTGGAAAAGCTCTAATGTAGACATGAAACTAAGCACAATAATTGTAATATACATCTTGTACACAGTTCTACCATAATTGTAGATAAGAAACCAACTATGGAACTGAAATCCATTCAATGCTTCACTTAAGTCATTGCGAACAGCGAGGTTAGGCACCACGTTTTCCTGTCCTGTACGTGTCTGTATAAGAATTTTTTTTTGAATTGTAATGTTACATTACAAAACTTCGTCACCAGATTCCACCTCAGCAGAAAATGTAACGCTGCCGAGTTAGTTGGTGGGCTAACATTTGCTGCTCAGGTGGAATCTGGTGGTTTAAAAACTCTTTGCACACGTGCATGGTGACGTAAAACGTGGTGCTTAAACTCGCTAATGTTTTTGCAGTAGTCCTAGACATACCCCACCGAGCAATATCAGTTTTCTTGAAGGGGACCATTTTCTCTAAGGCAGGCTATTTACTTTTAAGTGGGGTCATAAGTTTATAAGAGAAACACATTATATGTGTGTTTTACAGTCTAAGTATCAAACAGAATAAATAGCAGTATGTACACTTTGTGTAGTTTGCATGACATTTAGACAGTTCCATGAACATAGATCACAAAAATGGTATGAAGGTGGTATCCAAGTGGTATACCTTTCTCAGTGCAACATATACTGGCAGATCCCCGAAAGGAATTTGATACCATTGTATGTCCTTAAAATGCACACATTTTAGTTGAATATCTTTATTCTTAAAAGGATGTGATGCACAAGGCTTTTGATGGATTGACTGGCCCTTTATAAACATTCTTTCCTCGCTGTAAGGCCTTTGAAAGCTTGTTATATGATATTACAATTAAGATATGTTCCATACAGAAGAGAACAAAGTTACGAGTATAAAATTACAAGAATTTTCTTGTTGATCTCAGTGAGTGATCAGGCACAAGGCGACAGACCAAAGTGCTTCACACTCATAATAGTTACAGGATCTGCACTACTTACAATTCTAATTTTTAATAATAAATGCAAGACTGTAAGCAATAACATATGATATCCTGACAGAAATGGCTTTGAGGTGAAACTGACCCACGTATATTTAGTTAACAGGACTATTTTTGAAGGTCAACAGCCTCAGCCTGTCGCAGAAGTAATGACGTATTAACATACATAATTTCAGTATGAAATGTAATTGTTTAGTATTACTACAGAAAAACTGTCCACAAAAATGTGTTGGATTTCATATTCTCTGCAAGACAATTATGTATTGATTTGTTGTATTAATATGTATGATACATTAGGAAACTTCCTGGCCCACAGCTTCTCCAGGCAATGGTTTGGAACACGATCCTATTTCACACAGTGGCCCATCACCAGAGGTTTCTTCACTCTCCATAAATCTCTCAGTCCATTCAGGTTAAATAAAAAATCTGTTTTTGTGATTTTTAATAATTCATTGCCGATCAGGCCTGATGAAGTTGTACGGCCGTGGGATTACGCGTGTGTGGAACCCTGAGAAATAAGAAGCAATCCTTTGAAACATACAGCTACTTTGTCGAAAGTTCTGAGTAACAAGGCAGTTGTTGACTCTCTGTTGGTACTCAAGTGAGTACACACAGGGCTGCATGCAATGCCATATGTGCATGTGCAGTTTAGAAGAACATTTTCCATGAGAGTGAATGAGAATTGTACAGAGCCGTACTGAGAGATTTCCGAAACGCATATTGCAACAATTTGATGCTCCATAATTGTGTATGATTGCATTATGTAAATGATTTGAAGCATGGAATGATGTATATTGGTCTATTCATTGAACACTCTAGTTCAACTGTATTTATATTAATATCACGAGTAGGGCATTATTAACCCTCTGTTGGGCACAAAGTCAAAATTAGATAATGTTATGTGTGAATGTAACAAGAAAATTATGTATTTGTTTTCCAGCTTGTGGACACTGAATGATGTCCCAGGCAACATATGAAACAATCTTGGTTACAGTATCATTGTAATAAAATGCCAATTTTCTTTGGGACCACCTGCAAAGAAGCCTAAAATGGCACTATCTATTGTGACAACAGGAATGTGACCATTTCATTGTTCAAGAGCAAATAGATCTCAAATTCTGAATGCATGGCCTTTCTTTTGACAAGATCTTGTAACTCGGTTAGTGACCAGACAAAAGCGAATCCATGGATTTCTACTGCAAATAGACATATAGTCATAGAAATAACCCTGAAATTTAAACTGTACAATTCAATTACTACATGACCTTCAAATGTAAAGACATCAATCTCCAAGGTCAAAGTATGGTATGATAGTCTTGAAAACTGTTATATATTTCACAAAATATATTGTGCTTTTCTGATGTCTTTAGTTTGCCATAAGCATTTAAATTAGGGCTGGGACGACTAGTCGTACTAGTCTGTAGTCGGATAATTCTGCCGACTAGTCAGCTAGTATTTCTAGAGTCGACTAGTCAAAAACATCATAATATTATTATACTAATTAGATTTCTGAGTGAGTAGCCATTCATTAATAACAAATATTTGATAATAGACAAAAACTTGATCTACGAATAATATAGTTTTAAAATTCTATGGGTAAACATCACATTAAAATTGCAAAACGAAATATGAAACATTTATTTGATGTGGGTTTTGATGCATTTACTGAAGTTAAATTATATTGTATGACTAGTCGACTAGTCGTGTTAAATCTTCACCCGACTAGCCGACTAATAAATTATCTAGTCCTCCCAGTCCTAATTTAAATAATATATATTTCACTTCTAAATAATAACATTTCATTAACTTTTTTCATTTAATTAGACTCTGCATTACCATGCCTCCACTACTAATTAGGTGTACATACCTAATGGCTGTAGACACCTCCTGGGCCAAATTCTTTATGCATTCAATTATCTATTTTCAAAAGGCAATTGACTGGTTAAGTGCATGAATAGCTTTGGGTGAACCCACTGTGTACAAGTGACTTTTGAGGTCACCAGTAGCAAATTAAAAACTTGGTATAAGATCTGTAAAACCTTAACTGGTTGTAGTATTGATAATGATAACCAGATCAGCTAGTATTATAAGGAATCAAACCCGATTAAAGGCTTGTTTATTTAGTGTTTAGACATCAAATAAATCAATGATTGAATAAAGTTATTTCAATTTGGTCATAACATGCTGCTTTGGACAGCTGAGAATTGAAGGTGTCTCAAAAAGTTTAGGACTTCATAATTTGGCAGAAATCACCTTTGGTTCTTGTTAATGTGCACAGGGCTTTGCCAAGTCATAAATTGTGTCTTTTAATGTTTAGTTTTTATGTTCTATTGTCATTAGGGAAGCACATTGTCCTTATTAACCCATCAAGCTTCACTGAATTCCATCCAGGTGTTTGGAGTTGCCCTCTGGACTATTATACCTTAACAAAAATTATGAAAATAAAAGATAAAAAAGCCTACAAAGAAATGAAGGCTGTGTGTTTATCTAAAATAAGGCTGTGGGCCATGACTTGTAGTCAGTCAAATGTGGTAAAAACATTCTTTACATATGAGGCATTTGTGATTTAATAAAAAGGTGTCATTAGCTTATTAGCAGCTAGAGAGAGAGGTTTGTGTACACATTACTAATCTCAATATTTTTGTGGATTTAATGAAGGATATATATATACAATGGAGAGGTGAGTTTAATATTGTATGTATACATGTGTATTGTTGAGCAATGTAAAATAAAACATATTCGGAATAACATACAAATAATTAAGATAATTTTCAAAATTAAACAATTGCCCTGCAGTTTTTTTTCTTTGGGTAATGAAATACGTAGAATATATTTAACACACGACAACTGAAGAAATATTTATGTAGTTTTGTTCACCTTTCATTTTTAATGAAATTACAGTGCATAGACAGATTAGGATCTGTGTGAAAATGAAACTATCAATCATTTTGTTTGGAGGCTAAGAAAGGGTGAAATACGTTTTAGATTGAAATAGGCAGATATTTGGCAAATTCATGAAACTGATAATGGCAAATTCAGCATAGCGAATGTTTTTATAGCATTGAACTATTAGAGAGTTTAAGTGATCGGGTTTTACGCCAACAGGTATTCTAAATTCTAAAACCACCAGATTCTATCTTAGCAGCAAACTTACCATTGTCAAGTTACTCAGTCATGTTACGTTTGCTGCTTGGAATCTAGTGATTTTTGGACGTTATATGCATAACTTAACATGATCGTTGAACACTTCACTTTTTTTTGATTACACGTACCGGACTGAGAAAAACGTGTAACTTAAACTCACTATTACCCTGTGTAGTAGCACTAGTGGCGTCATCTTTCGTCTACACAGGTAGTCTCCAAGCATACCTTCAGTCTGCTAACTACCGGTATGATATGTTGGATTAATTATGATAATGTTATGGTAATGAGTTCAAATGACCCAGAAGTAATCATTTCATTGGTCTAATTCCCAAAGCAAAAGCACATTGCATTAATTAATATTCATGACCAGTCCATCCTGGTGACTGGTAAGATGGCACCTGTCTCTAGTCATTCTTTCAATGGAAGAATGACAGAAGTAATGTGATGACACTTTAGTCACCGAACATTTAAAACTTTACGAAGCAAACAGAGACTGGGACAGCATGGTGACAGTATGGTTGGTTTTTTAGGGCGCTGTATGTTTTATTTGTGATCTTAAGTAAGGTAGAATTTTGATTGGTTTAACTATTGCATATATGTAACGATTGTTACCATTGTATGTGTACTTACTATACATTTATAAAGTACATACACCGTATTTATTCGAATAGAAGCACCCAGTGCTGAAACCAAATTTTGAGGGGGTGCCTATTTTTCAAAAATCAAAGGACCAATATATCATCGATTCTGCATATCAAGAGAGCTACGATTATGAGCCCAGGACATTAAGCAATCTTCGACTTTTTTGTCACTTGCAAGTTTTCATGTAGCATGTGACAAAATATCATATTCAATAAGGGTCCAAATTGGAAACAAAATTTTTAGTTAGTTCTTTCTAAATACCGGATGCCTCTATGAGAGAGGATTCTTCAAATACGGTACTTTTCATAAGTTGATTGGGCACACTGAAACATTTGTGCCTAATAAGGACATTGTACTGGGATGTAAACATTGTTGTATACTGAAAAAAAAAATGCAATTCTCCACAAAGAGTTTAATTGATTCAGGCTGAATGACCCACACAAATGATTCAATTGATGTCAATGGGAAATTTCTTTCATACTTTGGCAAAGAAAAATAAAGTAACTGTTGTAAGGAGGGAGTACTAACACGAAACTTTCCACTAAAGTACACAATGTAAAAATCTGATTTTACCCAATTATGTTCAATCAAGTACTTAAGTTTTTGTGCTGTTATTTAGGCTTTCATGATTACTGGCAGCAATTACGAGTTTATAAGGGCTGATATATTCTTTAGCAGGTTTACATGTTTAGAGTAAGATTGAAATTATGATTAAGTAAATCTTTGTAGGGATTGATTCAAATCAACTTTAAATCAACTTTCCAGTCAATAACTAAATAAATATATTCCATGAAGGAATGAATACTTTCATTTTGACAATTGCCTCACCATATATAAATTGATTGTTTGCTGTAACCACTGTTATCACATAGGAGGGACAGTCACAATAAAGCCACCAGTGAATTCAGCTGTTACAATGACCGTATTGGTGGTAATGATGCCGCATCTAATGACATGTCTGTTTGTATGATTGTAGATCAGTGTACCAGGGAGGCTGAACCACGGGCACCCACACCGTTACATCACACAGCAGAATGGTACAGGTCATCAACAGTCAGACTGGTCATCCAGTGGCACCAACAACACAAGTTAACCCCAAGTGACCTATAATTTTATATAGGTCACTCAGGGTTTATTATTTAGGGCACATTACATGCTAAAGTGGAGCAGAACACCACAACAACCAGGGAGACCCACTGTACCAGGGGTAAGTGGTGAACCACAGGGGGAAGATAAGGACGGGGAGGTCACTCCAAGTCAAAGTCCAAAAATCCCTAAAATGGATGTAGAATTGCATAACGGGGTGGACTCCACCTCGGAGTCTCAGGTCGCAGGAAAATACATCAAAAGGGCTTCTAATTTAACGAGGACTGACAGTGGAAAGTCCTCCAAAAGTAACAAGTCTCTGGGAACCTTAAGTGCCTTTGATCCCGAGTCAGCTGGTACTCTCAGAAGGGACACAGAGGTTACGTATGATATGTATGATGTGCCCCCCTCCGACACGGATGAGGGGTCGCGAGGTAGTTCCTCCTTTGGGGCAATCAACCCGCAGAGTTCTTCCCAGCAGGGCAGTGGTAGTGGTGGTGTTATAAGTACCAGCACAACTACATACAAATCCAGCACCACTAGGACGTCAGGCTCAGCACACCATAGTGATATCACCATCAATGGAGATCTTAATGCTCAACAACTTTCATCAAGCAGCAGTATGGAGATGAAATCCACAAAGAGGACAACCACTACAAAAGGGATCAGTGCAAGTGATAGCAAGATCCAAGACCTGTCACCTGATGCTAAAGAGGCCAATGAATCCATCATCAGTACTCTGGATAACTTACTCGTGGACTTGGATGACCACGACAAATCGTTTGATGAAACCATGGCAACAGTCTCACTGGACCGGAAGTTGATTTCACAGCGACCCAAAAAGGTGGGAGCGTTTTCAATGCGCTCAGCGTTCGATGAGAGCCCCCTAGATAAGAAGTCAGTATCCAATACATCACTGCATGATGAAAAATTTAAAGGAGACCTGGCAAACAAGTTGGTCAATGGTCATCAAAACAAGACAAACCTGAGCGACCCTCACTTGAACACAGGAAGCACTTATTCCTCAATTAAGAGTGAAATGACGACATTGTCCTCCTCTGGTAAACTAGGATCAGGTCAGGACATAGCGAACATTCTTGATAAAAATCTGCCAATGACCAGTGGTGGAGGTGCTGGTGGAGGTATAACAAATGGCGTGGTATCGAGTGAAGAGATTGCCAAATACAACGGTCATGACCCGAACCTGATTGATAATGAGGTAACCAGCGGAAATGGCAAAACATCGAGCAGTGTGCTTTCAAGCAAGACGGCCCAGACGACGGCAGGTGACAGGTCATCGTCAACTAGGCGAATAAGTCACGAGTCTACCAGCACAGTCCACAGAACAGCCAGCCAGGAGTCAGACCAGAATAACAACCTTTCTCGACCCACCAGCAGAGCAACAGAAAGAAGCGAAGTTAGATCCAGTGTAGCTCGTACAGAAAGCGGAAGATCTACGTCCCCACCTCAGTTCAAAGTGCGAGATATTCGCGGGTCACTAAGCAGACCCAGTTCGAGTCTGTCTGGAGGTGACAGAAGTAGCAGTGCATTCGGTGCTTACAGTCCCAACAGAGGATCATTCAGTTCATCTCCCACCAGAGACGAGGTCTCTGCAACCAGCACAAATATCGTCACCACATCTTCAGGGAGGGTGAAGCGAGTTGATAGTGCATCAGCTTCGTCCTCCAGACGGGGCTCAGAATCCAAGAGAACGTCAGTGATCAGCACTGCATCATCAGTAGGTGTTGCTGCAGGATCTGCAGGGCTAGAAGGGGTTGCAGAAGATCCGGATAGATCATCAGAGAAATCTGTATCGCAGAGGACTTCTGTGATCAGCAATAGGAGTCGAAGTAGCATCACAGGAGGCAGGCCTCCTAAACCCTCCGGTACACCCCTCCCTTCCAGCACTTCCGTCAGTAGGACCGGAAGTGTCGCCTCCCAGGGGAGCAAGGTCACCAGTAGGCCCTCTAGTGGGAGGAGCAGAAGGAGATCCACGGAAACAGCCAACCAGAGGTCGTCAGTGATAGCCACTGGTACCCCTAGGCCTGAGAGTCAGGTCTCCAAAACTGAAGGTCAAGTGTCAAGGTCAGAAAGCCAGCTGTCCCGGGCAAGCTCAAATAAATCAGGCAGTAGTACGTCTTCTGTGACATCCTACAATTTTTCGGGTGAAAGAAAACCGCCAAAAGGCTCTGACACTGATGACAAATTTATCGATAGTGTTGACACTGAGCAAAGAGAGGAATTGCAAAAGAGTGAGGTCACAGTGGTGGAAAAAGTAGGAAACGTTTACATTAACGGTGGGAATTTAGAGACAGAACGTGCTGCAAAGGAGGAAAGGATCAGTCGGGGGGAGGCACTTCCTATTTTCTCCACTACTTCCGATTTTAAAACTGCTGAACAAAAAGAGGAAACATATCAACAGGTGTATAAAACAACAGAAAACGAAGAAACAAGAAAATCTCCTGAACCAACTGCTTCCATCTCCAATCCTACCTATGATTCCGTCTTCAAGACAAATGATGATACATTGAAATCCACCTCGTACATCGGATACACCACCCAGTCCTCCTACGGGAGTTTGACGTCTACAGAATCCACAGGAGACAGGTCCTTCAGGAAGAGTGCGAGTGATCTTCTGGATGGGTTCAAGAGCAAGCGGTTAGGCTCTGCCGAATCGACCCTGGATAAAAGTTACAAAAGTAATGCGGATACAACCTCCGCTACAAGCACCGCATCCAGAATCACCACCACAAGCGCCAACGAAAACGCCAACGCCTACACCAAGACGGAACGGCCGTCCAACATCGACCTGATGGGAGTCAGCTCCCTGGAACAGACGGGTTCTCTCACACGTGACAAGCATTACGATTCTCTAGACCGTCGTCAAACATATGATGCTGCTGACACTGCCTCAGGGGGTCAACAACACGTTTTAAATGGCGAAAAGTCCCCCAAGTCTCCTATTGTCGAGGAGGCGGAAAAAGCAGTCACAGCCGGGACTGTGAACAAACTCAGCAAGGACGTGTTTGCGAACTTGAATTTAACTGGGAGATTCATAGACCCTTCAACCCCACAGAGAGCAAAGACTCCAGATCCGTCAGAGGAGAATGAAGCCGAGTCTGAGAAGAAGTACAAATTTCTAGTTGAAGGGATTGATATCCCTGCTCAAGAGGAGGAGATACAAGCCGAAGAGGCATCCGAGGAGAGAGCCGAACTGAGCCCAAGTCTCGACTCGCTTGAGCGCAAGACAAAAGGATTCAGCTACGTTAAGATTGATAGCGGTTTGGCTGGAGAAATTCAAAAGAGAGCAAAGACTGCCAGCTCAAAGAGACCCCACGAAGCTATAGAAGTCAAAAAGGCCAGCAGTGAAAAGATAGATGAAAGTCACTACGAAAGTTTGGAGCTAAAAGAGGCCAAGGCGAAGTTACATCGACAAATCATACAAAGTCATCGGCAGAATTACCCGTCAACGGACGAAGTAGAATCGGTTGCTCAATCGCTGAGAGAAGCAAGGGCCAAACTAAATAAACAGATTGTTGAGAGGAAAATAAGCTCTTCTAGAGAAGTCGAGGAGTCAACCCCCTCAACAGGAGTCAGCGCTGAAGCATTGTCCGTGGGTGGAACAGAGACACAGACTGTGAGTGGCCAACAACAACAACAACAACTACAGCAAGGAAGAGGCAGCCAAGGACAGGCTGCCACAGTCACAGCCACCACCACTGCCACCGTCAGTAGAGTGGAACCGAGTGGCCATAAGCGAGTGACACCTGTGAATGAAGGCACAACAGCCATATCTACAAGTACCGTCAGAGAGGAGACAGCTACGGTACCACAGGCTCCACCACCACCAGCAATAGTTGTACCCTCACAGTCACAGACCAAGAGCAACAAACAAACTACTACTACTAAGTCTAGCATCAACAAAACTTCAACTACTACTACAACAAAACAGGCTGTTCACGTTGAGGATATTGGAGAGGATATAGCTGAAGACTACAGGGATAAAACTACTGAAAAGAAAACTAAAGAGGACAAATACAAGGACCAAGTTCCTGTCTGTGAAGAAGAGATTGTTCCAAAGCAGTGTGGACTACTTTTTGACCAAGAACACACGTCAGAACACACCACAGCTGACGGGAAAACACACACGCACACTGTCCAACATAAGGGTAGGATTTCTGAGGCAGTGCGAACAAAAACATCTACTGCTGAGGTGCTAGAGGTGTTAGAACCATTTATTGCCGTAGAAAAAAGGATCAGTAGCAGATCTAGAGGAGCTATAGAGCCTCACGACCATATTGAAGGAGAAACTTGTGAAATTTGTGAAGAGCGCATTCACAAGAACGAGAATTGTGGCGAGAACTGTCAGTGGGGACATCACGTTCATAAACACGGCACAGGCAAGGATAAAATCGATGAAGCATTCGATCGGCTTGAGCTTGAAGGTAAACACGAACATCACGTGGATCATGAGCAGCTGTCAACACAACCACGTGTTTCTACTTCAACAGCTTCAGGTGTAAACAACAACAGGACGGCTGTAGGTGCACGTGCAGGTGCAGCAGGAGTAGGCCTGCAGAAAACTTTGACAACTTCAGAGACATTAATTGATCAATTATCCCCGGATTCAGCCTATCAAAGCGAGGCCGCATCTCCGATTTTCGCAACCACAACCAACGTAAAGGATCTAACCCATTCACAGCAGCTCCTGAGACCGGTGCAGGAACCAATCATGGTGCAGCGAGGCGAAGAGTTGGCATTCACTGCAGCTCCTCCTGTGGGAGGAGGACCTCAGCAGTATGAATCCAGAAAGATGATGATGAAAAGCTCAAAGTTGTCGAGCAAGAGTTCGAAGCAGATGATCAACGGTGAGACTGTACAGCAAGGTGAAAGCAGAGAGCTGTCCGAGAAGCAGATGCAGTATGAGAACAGCGGGCGGCCCAATGACGACGGGCTGATGATATCCAGCAGCAGAAACGAATCTGTGGCGTATCGTGGAGCTGGACCCGAGCCCGCTAGAGCGATAGGTGGTGGACCCTCCGTGACGACAACCATCAACCATCCCATACAGATGAACGGAGACACGTACCCCTCGTCGACTGTTGACAGTACCCGCATTATGAATTCTGCACAGATGGATTACAACAGTGACGTCAGGCATCATCAACCACAGCATAACATCACAGCCCAGCCACAGCATGGAGGGTATTCAGCGAGCAGCAATGAGGGCTACAACACAACAATCAACAGACAACAGGATGATCCACACTATCAGCAGCAGCGCACTGGTGTGACTAGGAAGGCGAGCCACCTCAGCTCAAGCTCTGCCGGTTCAGGCGGTCAGAGGATCGTGCAGCTCAGACCGCTGACCGTGGATGTTAACATGGCCAACCGCGGGGGAACCACCACCGCGGCCCCGGGGCCTAGCGGCATGTTCAGCCCGAGCGTCAAGCACTCTCAGGCAATGTACGAGATCCAGAACATGACCGGAGGATCTTACGCTCAATATAATGGATATTCCCCCGGACGTCTGGATAATGGAGTGGATTACAGATACACCAATAGCACTGGAAGAGTTTACCGCAATGCTGGACATCATAGAAAGTACCTCAAAGTGGATGAGACCCGGGCTGGTAAGATACCTGTGTATAATAGGGACTATAACTATAATGACATTGGGTATCGTGATCTGGAGGGGTACCAATACCGTAGGGGAAGACGTCACCCGTATGTGGCCCGGGTCAACCTCGAGGGAGATCCCTATTTCAGTGATTTTGAAGGGGGATCCGTACACAGTGAGCCAATGAATAGAATACAGCGGCGAATCTCCTCTCGTTCCCGCCAGAGGTCTCTGCAAGGCATGGCGGGGAGGCACTGGTCCTCGTCACAGCCCACTGGCCTTCACCAGGTGTCACTGGGTGACCCCGTGCACCTCAACATTCATCCCCAGCAGGGTCACGGCTACGGGGGCAGCCCCGGACGCTTGTACAGAGCCCGCAGTGAAGGCATGCTTGTTGAAGCCGCAATGGCCGGACAGGGAGGAGGGGCAGGGGGTGAAGTCCTCTCCCCTACCCTGACGGATGCCCACCAAACCCGTCGGGGGGATTACCACATCACCCTGAAGCTCAACCACCTCGGGCGAGGCATGCTCGACAGCGCTAGCACCGGATCCTACGACCAGGGATGGGGAACTCTGGGCGATGAAGCGAGCAACACGTGGAATTACAAATCTGGAGCCAGCTGGCAGCGAGATAGAAAGGATCCAAAGGCTTCTGTGAGTCTTGTCGATATAGAGCTGAATGACAGCGGAGTACATGAGCCGCCAGCCACCCGACAGCCGACCACCGTCACACTCCACGGAGAGCCGAGGGACCAGGAGGACGGGTCACTTCAGCACTGGTTCAGGGCGTACCACCAGCACCATGAGGCGTTGCACCATTCACCCCCTGCCGCGGGCCCCACCGTCGTGTCTGACCCTGAGATCTCCACGACCATCCCCCGCTACAACACCAACCCGCCCCTGTCCCCGCAGAAGGATGCAGCTTTCGCGATGCAGGTGAACCAGACGATGCGCATGGATTACAAGCCGAACGAACAGCCCGTGGATGATCCCATGCAGAGAAACCAAGCCCCGGAGCAGGAGGGCGTACCCAAGGTCAGTGTCAAGGTCACTTACTTTACAAACAAAGTGGTAAAAATACTCCCTTTGACACTGATTTTATGTGATGAAATTGTGTTTAATTAAGTATTTTTGATACCAATCTTAATTGTCACAATATAAGAAGAATCAAATTGTCTCTGTTTCAATATGTCGATCCATCATCCATTACGCATTACACATAATAAATCCACGTTTAATGGAGTGTCTATTTATGGGCATGGATACTGTCATTTATAACCATATTAAGGGCTGATTTTTACGGACTTAAAACGTGCGAAATAAACACTTTGGGCTGAGATTATTAGCCGAATTGGCAGCAGTCTATCCACCCAAAACTGTTTCTAATTGCCAGCATGTCTGTTGACACAAGCAAACAAGCCCATACATTTTCACATGGTCGTGTTGTAAGATGCTTGACTGATTAATGACAAGTCCGTTTAACCTTTTAAACCCGATATACCTAAACAGATTAACTGGACCATTATAATTAAAACGGTTGGATAAATTAGTTGCATGTAATATGATCGAAACGTAGTGTAGACATTTGACTGCAGTAGCCCTACTGCTGCATAATATATCGTATTGATCCAGTGTTACTATAAAAGGAGCATCAGCTGCACCTACTGTAGGAAGGCACTGCAGACTGCCTGCAGAAGAAGTAATGCAGCAAACCTTTGCCTCCACCCAATATGGAAAAAAAAACACTATTAGAGTGTGAAATCAGATCGTTATTATCATGCAATAATTCAGACATTCAAATGATAACAAGTTAAGGCTTATTGCAATTCATAAAGAATACGCCTTTCTTTAATAATACCAAAAAGATGATATCAAGTACTCCTTAAGTTCAAAGCCTCAGATTTACTGGCCTATCAATTACCTGTGCCTTATGGGTTCATTAGCTTGTAATCACGTACTGATTGACTTATAACAACAAGTACTTTGTTGTCTTGTTACTAGATGTGTAGCCTATGTGTGTTTTCGTAGCTTACATGTTTTTCCGCCATGTTCTAGGGCTGTCGGATTTGTGTGGATAACTATTTTGAGTACTCTAGCCTTTATACTGAGATATTTTTTTATCTGCATACATCTTAAATATGTACACTGATACAGAAATCATGAATGATTTACACCATTGTTCTCACTTTATGAAAATCATATGTGGAAATAAATTAGTTTGCTGAATCTCGGCGCTAAAGAATGTATAAAAGTGCATATGTGACGAAAGCACAAATAGGCTACACAATCACTCGCTGATGCATTGTTGCACATGCATACCTTCATGCACCTAGAAGACAGTGTCGGTATCGCCCAGGTACATTGAACTGTATTGTTGGGACCTAAACTGCACGGTTTGAAGGAACATGAAACAGAAAAGTAAGTTGTTGTATTAATGACCATGAACCAATCCTTTCGTTTACTCAGATGTAGATCTATAAGAGTAAATAGTGTCAGCCTTTGTAACAATGGCGTCAATATGACCATAGAATATATGTCTTTCAAATAGTATAATCAATAATACAGTCTATGTCAAGCCAATGGTTCAATTGCCGATATGTTCAAGGTTACTTGTAAAGTTCAGTGGCCTTCATGATCAAAGTTATTAAAATGTATGCATGTATGTAAGTGATAGAAAAAAACCCAGACAGAGAGATACAGACAACCTTACACACAGAAATTGTGGGCCATTTTTTGCTTTGGTTTGTGTTGTCTTACATTGCACCCAGTATTCTCTAAATTTATAATAACTGAGCAAAAAAATTTTCCTTCCTGCAGGTGGTAAGAGGTTCAATCCTCATCAAGAACACGATCGACACGACAGGGGGAGCCAGGGTTATAGACGTAGTGGAGACGGAGACGGATGGAGAGGGAGAACCTCTACTGGATGACAACACCAACCTCTTCCAAACAACCTACCACCTGGGCAAGGAGAACCCTATGTACAGCAGCGATGAGGACCTCAGTAAATTCGCCAGGAAACCCGCATTCATCAAGGTCTTCCAGCAGGATGAGACAGACTACATTGACATACCCGTTAACCGAGGTAACATGCGTTTATTTCATTTTGTCTTTTCATAAAACTCTTGTTTAAGATGATATTTTAGTTTGTAACTTGACCCTGTTTCTTTTCTTCTCTTACCCTCAATAAGTTCACTGCATTTACCTTCCCAACAACAGAGGTAATATACGTCAACTCTGTTGTCTTTTATTTCGTACCGTCCGTTTTACTGGTTGTGTAGCTCTTGTGTGTTTTCGTCACACATGTGCTTTTTGAACGTTCTTATGCGTCAAGATCGACCGATCCAATTGCACTGTATATATCTAAGATATATGCGAATACAAAACACCTCAGTGTGGATGTCTCAGTACTCAAAACAGTTATCCACACAGATCTGTCCGCCCTTATCCGCAGCGGAAACAAACGTGCACGTGACGAAAACATGAATAAGCTACACATCTAAAAGGACACTTTGATTGAGTTACAAACTTTACCCTATTAGTTTCCTTTCACCACCAATAAGTTTACCTGAGTATATGGCATGTTAATCTATTAAGTTAAGTCTGTTAAGTTTAAGATTGTTACTCTTAATTTGTTATTCTTGTGTTTGTACAATACACGTTTTGTTTTCAGCACAGTTACACATATTTCGACACACCGCTTTTCATTTTTCACTGCACATGTTACATCAAATACTTTCAAAATACAAACATACAAACGCACACATTCATAAACAAGACCTAAAACATTTAAACATGAATATACAAGAAACAGAAACATACCCAAAAACATACCCAGAAACGTACCCAATCCATTTCACACTGAACGAACATTTAGGATAGAACATGTTAGTTTACCGAACAGAAAAGCAGTTGGATAAAAAAATGACCTTGCTGAAGAATACAAAACGAATTGATTTCAAAAATTCCCTGTAGTTAAGTGTAGGAGTATTAAAATTTTATACAAACTGGCCAATCCCTGCTAATGGGGTATTTAAACTTGAGTAGACTTTTGAAATGCAACTGTGATATTTATATGTTGGGACACTTTTCATAGTTGTTCAAACTTCACATGTAAAGGACTAAAGGTACAATGCATATTAAATATACTTGTCCTGGGGCCATGTAGAATTAACCTTTGGTTGTATTAACCTATTGTGTGTGTGTGAAGTAGCATGCCTGTGAACTATGGAGGGGTGAGAGGCACCAAATGGGGCATCTCCTCATTATATTGAGTGGATAATTGACCTTTAACTCCTGGTCAATCTTAGGGCACGTGTGCCTTAATTTGTAAACAAATTATTTCAATACAAAAACAAATAATGAACAATCCTAAGATAACTATCTAAACACTAACTACATTAACTAGAGATTCCCTTAAGGTTCAGTAAGTTAAGTTGAACTGGTGGTGATCGGCTTAACAGAAATTGACTGTTTTTGCTATCCAATGGAATGATTGTTAGAAATACTGATGACGTCAAAGAATACTTGACGTGACGTCATATTGAACTTATCATATACCCATAGGAATGCGTTAGTAAAATATCTTTGATCAAGTACCACACAGTGCCTGTTCACCAATGCTTGAAAAAGTATGTGAAAAGTGTGGCTGGCTGCCCACTAACACCCATATACAGTACATGCCCGTATTGAGTGAAAGAGGGTGAAAAAATGAGAAGTGACTGGGGATCATAGCACACAAATGAGTAAGCAAATAAAATTTGCGAAGGTAACGCACCTCTGTTACAAACACTGCGTGGTGGGCCTTGGGTGGGCTTCAGATGTATATGACACTATTGAACTGAATAGGAATCTTCCTAAAGTGGGCATTCTAGTAACACAAAGCTCAAAAGATTCCAATATCTCAAGGCGCATATTTCAGATCTATTGAATATAAAGTGTTTGTAAATAGGTCCTAATCCCACGAATGTGAATCATACAGTGTGCACGGAATCCGTAAACAGTGAGGGATGCCAGGGGACTTTTATGTCATCAGTTTACAGTAGCTAAGTCACATCAAAACGAGATAGTATCTAGTTAAACTGTTTTTTACATAAAAATAAATAAATAATGTTTTAGGGGTTACAGTTTCACATGTAAATTATAAAACTTAACATTATTAATCTTGCGTGTAATAATACCAAATGAAAATTAGTGTTTTGGTCAAGTCTAATCGAGAAAATAGACAAATCGACTGGATAATATCTAGTTCAAACTTGACGAAGCTAACATGGAGTTGAGCTTGGAACCAATTTCTACTACAGATTAAATGTAGAAATAATCTCAGCTGTTGATCAGTTCAGGAAAATTATGTCAATTTGAGAACAATCCCAGAACAAAGAAATTATTCGTTCTTTGGTAGAAACAGATTTTTATCTATTGAATTAAATATCTTCTTGAAACAAGATGCATCCTACTGAGGCAATCTAGTAAAACGTTGTTACCTTGTAAGTGTCTTGAAACTTCTATCAATTTAGAAACGTACAGAAAAAGAGAGAACAAGAAAGAAATTTCACGCTGTGCTTCTGACCTGCTATTGTTCCAAATGATATGAATCTCATACTCTGGACCATTCGATAGACATGCGGCCATGATGCGCTTTACAATAACAAGAGTCTAATTTAAAATTGATTAGAATTCCCCAGTCAGGTAGTAGTTCCAATTTGTACTTGATGCTCTCGTTGAGGTATTTATTTGAGTAACTCCTGATTAGGCCTCTCTAATTCACCATCAAAAGTGCAATTATCAACAGCACAAAATGCAATCGCAAAAATAGCTTATTTATACATTATTTATTATAGTGTATATTTAAACATATATTCTATTGGCGCAACAGCTGTGACGACATTTCATTAAACACAGCAAAGTTCACTAATTGTATAAGTCAAATTTACATGAGCATAATTAATAGTGGCAAGAATAGTGTCTGACGTGCTGGCCAAATCGCATGATCTGTAATTACATCATAAATGCTGTACTATTCTACAGGCTGTACATGAGATGACATAAGAGACATTCAAGCTTTAAAAAACACCATCATAGCGTCATAGAATGCTTGGTTATTCATAACATGTAAATATATTTCTGACTGTGTGTGTGTAACAGTCTGAATAAAACTTTCATCCGTGCAAATAATAGAGACTTCAAGCCACTCGTATTACGTCAACTTGTACGTGTAAGACGAATTCTCAAACCACCAGATTTCCCTCAGGGATGTACATTACACTGCCAAGTAACTAAACAATGTTAAATTTGCTGCCAAGGTGGAATCTGGGGATTTCATTTGATGTAGTTCAACATGGTCACTAAAATCTTCACTATTTTAAGTATACACGCCCAGAACAGAGGAAAAGGTGTTACTTAAGTTCTGTTATGATATTACGCGTAGACTTTACGGTCCGACAGTGCAGCTTATATCACAGATCACAAAGTAACATGAATGATTTAATTGATTTAAAATTGATCATCAGTGACCCGTACAAAGCCTTGATTTAAGCCTTATTAAGTGTTCTCTAATGCTACTTAAACCCATGCGTAAACTCGTCACTCCTGTGTTCACACCACACACATGCGGCATAGTGGTCAACAGTTAAATTCCGCTTTTAGCTTAAGTACCTTCTTATGTGTTACGGTTAAACCAAGTTAAATGCCTAATACAGCATTGGTGAATCAGGAGGCGCAAGTGTGGACGCCCCCTCTCCGGGAAGGTCAAAGTTCATAATGTTTTCAAAACCATGATTTTTATTTTTTTATTTTTGAGTTTCTTAAATTGGGTTTTTTTTGTGAGGAAAATTTGCACAAATCGTAGTCTAGAAGTTGAAAACCGCAAATTATTGGCATGTTTTGAAGTGTACGTATCAGTTACCATGAACTAAAATATCCTAAACGACACGCTAAAGGTTATCATGAAAACGCAGAAATGTGGCCGTGAAAGCTGAGCCAAGATTTCAAGGATAAAAATATGTTAATAAATAGCAGCATGAAAAGTATGTGCAGTTTCATGCAAATACATGTGTTTATTAATAAAAGTAAGTCAGAGTCTCTGCCAAATTTGTGCAGTAGTTCCATGCGCATTGCATGATAACAAACTAGCTTACATTACTACACTATGTGGTTCTATCAATATTACAAAAGGTGAAACTCTAAAGTAGAGTTTTCAGGTTAAACCATAATGGTTGCACACAAACTTTTGGTATTTATATTCAAACTTTTATTTAATTTTTGCACATGTGACAGACAATTTGGATCTGCTATAAACTTAAGTTTAATTAACTAGAATTTGCAGCAATTATTAGTTGTATTTACTATGAACTGTTTGGCTCTGTACTAAGCTTACATTTGAATGACAGTTTTACAAAATGTGAGGATGAAGGTATTCAGAGCATGTTCATGATGTGCACAGCTCAGTGACTCTACACCACATAACTACCAAATATCATGCTACATCTCACATACTTCCTCAGTCAAGGAAGGGCTAGATTTAAATGGGTTTAAAAATGCTCCTCAAGGGTAAATTTGGGTGAAAAAGCTTTTGATTGTGTAACTTTAAATGGGGGTAGTAGCTATGTGATAAAATTTCAGTATGTACATAGTAACAATGTGTCAATGTATCTATGTAAATGCTACTAAATGCTAGGATATTTGCCATGTTTCAAAAATGTATATATTTTTGCTAAACTGCAACAATATTACAACAATTTAGAATCACATTTCACAACTGTGCATACTATAAAAGCTGTTTTTATGTTTTGCTTTAGTTCCACTGGAACTAATACAGGTGCAAAATACAGGTTTTTGCAGCCTGTGATCATTACAATTGTTCAAATTCCATTAAAAGACAGATAATTGGGCCCATGTTTTCACAGAAGGTATCCCATTCAGAACAGTGCCAATATGGAGTGTGTGTAAACATTACCATTGAGATCATATGTCAGGTTCCTGGATCACACAGATATGAATGGACTAAAATAAAGTTCTGGATCAATAACTGAACATGACATATCCAGAATTTAAGCTCAAATGAATTTATATGGTTTCAATGTATTCTGTACACCACCAAGGCCATTATCTGTGGATAAAGTTTTGCAAAATCAGACAAATATAGCCTCAAGTTATTTTACAGAATTAAACAATCTGGTCAAAGGTCTCCAACTAATTGAAAATTTTCATTCTGCGATTTCTTTCATCAGAATTACATTGCTTATGGATATTTAAAATAAGATAAATATGACCATGCTATTCCTGCCAACATATTATTTACCTGTCATTTCAATATGTAAGGTGTACTGGGTGGATCTGGTTTATTTTGATCCAAAAACACAGATAACAATATTTCAAACAAATTTGCTCTGCTTATTGATTTTGAAAACCTGCCACTTATCGATCAGAATTGATGGTGAATTGGTGTAAAGTGATGTTTTCTTTCCACTTAAATGTCAATCTCCAAATGTGCAGACAAGTGTCAAAGTGGAAGCATAAAAGCTTTTAAACACAATAGGCTGTGATGTTTCACAATCATCTGTATATGTACTGGGATTTCAATACAATCACATTCGGTAAAAAGTCATTAGTTTTTAGTGCCAATTTGAGCATTAGAGTGACAAAAGTTATAAATGGCCATAACATTGTATTGTGCTACTTCATACTAAGATTTTTTGTCCACCGAAGTCCCTTTTTTGGGGCCACTGGTACCCTCTGTTTCAGACTTCGGGTGGCTTTGCCCATGGGTTTCAAAGCTAGGGTGGTGCTTCATACAAAGGTTAATGATAATAATTGGCAATAAATGTGGCAGTTGTTGATTTCATTGTAATTTTTACTATGTTTTTAAGGCTGTTCATGTTAGCATCGTAGAAAGCAGCCTTAAAGTCACCAATCAGTGCAGTTGCACTTCTTTTCCAAATCAGGTGGTCTTACGAAACAGGTTGCAACATGGAGATCAATTAATTGCCTTCAGTAGACGTACACGTCATTTAGGATTTAGGATATAGTGAGGTCAAATTACCCGTTTAACGTCAACTTGTACGTGTGAAAAGAATACTGAAATTATCAGATTCCACCTCAATGGGGAACGTAACGCTGCCGTGTAACTTCGCCGCTGAGGAAAATCTGGTGATTTCATGTGACATAATTCCTCGGTTTACACTACAGTTTCTAACTAACCATTTTAAACGTACACGCACAGGTACGAGGAAACGTGTAGCCAATATATCACCATCAAACCTCAACAAGTACTACGTCTTTGCAACAGAAAAAACAACCTGATACGATAGTAAATCTAGGCAAGTAGAGTGGAACCACTCAGGGCAAACGTCAAAAGTAACTTAATACCTTAAGAGTATATTTAAGTTCTATTGTACTATCTAAGCAACTAGAGTAATGTGACAGTCTGTATCTTATTAGGCAAATCACGTATATAGCTTATTCAAATGTTGTTTTTAAAGATAACAGGTTAAATTTGCAGCCATTATGCTTAAGTGTTACACAACTTGTTTCGTAAATCAATATCCCGAAGAGAAGAATAGGACCTCAGTGTGAAGTATCATTGCCTGGTCTTGCCTTACTCTTACCTGTAAAAAGTAAGAGCAATATCATCTGAGAAAGGCTTTTTGAGGGGTTACCACGAGCACATCCTTTTAGAGCATTTAAAGGCATCAATTCATATTAGAATCACTGGCTGAGTCATTAAAGTATCTTCAAAGAATTGTACTGTCAGAAGTATGGCATCATGGGTAATAATGGCGGATGTTGGAAAGTGAAAGCGGATGAAGGAAAAGATATTGAATTTATTTATTGTTGTTGTCTCCTGCCTCTTTTGTTTGTCACTATGAAATAATGTTTCCTTCCCAGACACAACACAACACAGCCTCCTCCACGCATGTCGGTGTCATGAAACATGCACGCATGATGCTGAGCTGTCTGCAACACAATCATGTACATGTCAGACAGCAATGCTCCATTGACCTCTGGGATATAAATTATGAATATTGCCTGTTTATCGTATTAATATACTCTCATATTAAAAGCATGCACCTGCAGCCTGTTGCAACAAAGTACAATGAATAATAGCTTTATAACCGATTGTAGCCATGACCAGCTGCATAATCAATTATTGGTGTCGGCAAGTTTTGCTGCATTACTTAGAAATAATTTCTTGCGATTTAAAATTACACGGAATTTGACAGGCATTTGTTTCCAGTGTAAAACTGTCACAAATGTACAAATAAGTATGGCGTACTTCTAAAAAGTGTCCATGTTGACAGTTTTCTGTCTCTGAGAACGACACCCCTTCCAATTGAAATGGTTCCTAATGTATTGTTATCCTCAATTTAATTTATCAAACATTTGCTTTTGCGCCCTTTTATACAGAAAAACCCTCATGGTTAATGTCAATATATCTCAACACACAATGCACCATTGTCCTGGACAATCAGTCACAATATCTCTGTTTGGGAAGTAATACATTTACCTTCACTTTTTAAAGATGAAAACGTCAGTCTGATTGTGAGTGAAGTGAGAGACCAGATAGCCCTCAGACACAAGTAAACCTAATCAGGTCTAAAAGCTCCTCCCATAAGAATGGGTTTTATGGTTGGTTCTCAATAAGGCTTCAACCACCAGTACTTGCGGCTATTTGGTAAGGCAGAGAATGTGGTGAAAGATATGCGAAAGACATTGACTGCAAAGGTGCAATTGTTGTTATTCACTTTCTGGAGTGTCTTTCACACTTTTGGTATGGCATTTTGTCACAGAACCTATAACAGTGAATGTAAATATGCAACCACCATAGATGAGTATTTTGTTTTCTGGTATTTGTTTCAACTGGTCTACTACAGATAAAAGTAGTCGACTAATCACAATTATAATCGACTGGTCGACTAGTCCTGCTGGTAGTTGCAGCTCTAGTTGTCAACAGCAGGGATTAATGGTGCCCTGTCATTGGGCATATGTGCCCTGATATCCACTAAGCCGAAATAAAATTGTTGTTGTTATAAACGTAAAAAATCTCAATTTAAGCTCAGAAGTGGGGAATAACAATAACAGTGTCCCAAGTACCCGTATTGTACCAAAGAATTGCGCAAGTGTTTATCACCTTTGAGGATACAATACATTTGAAACATTATTCTAAAGTGAAAATGGCAAAGTATGCAAGTGTAGCATTGGGTAAAGAAAATAGACAGTGTAAGAATGTTTACATTGTACTGGAGAAGATTTATTTTGAAGTATAATTCAAGATTGAACCAACACCATATTTGATACATTATTGTTTGAAGCTAATTGCAATGTACGCAAAAAGCAGAATGCTTGGTACAGTTATAAACGTAAATCAATTTCTATGTATCTTATAACATAAATTATAAATTGTAAATTATAACATAAATTGTAAATTATAACATAAAAAGTCTGTTATGTTATCATGCTTAAGCAGATAACTGGGATATTCAAGTGCATTGAGTAAATAACAATGTTGTAAATTATTCGAAGGCAACGAACGAAACTTGCACGAAAAGAGTTTTAAGGATATCAGTAGGAAAAGTTTAAATAAATGATGAAGGTCAGGTCCCAATCTTCCATGTACAGCTTTAAATAGATAGTCACATGCTTCAAAGTGTTCAACATGATCAAATGTCGAAAAAGTGCATGAAAGCTAGAACTGGACATAGAGTGCCAGGAATGGAAAGCTTCATGTTTAAATCAATCCCACAGGGAGCAATGCCCTGCATATTGGCCTTACTTGTCGGAGTTGTCTCTCCCAATACGTGGAATGGTCGAAGCTGCCAACAGATTTGAAATTAAGGTCATGATGAACAAGTAGGTTGGGAAGAAATAATCGAAACTTTCGCACTAAGTAATATGATTCAATAAAACCTACACGAAAATACAAAAATAGCTGTTAAATATTTCATTATTTTGGCACAGTGATCAAAGCCATATTCTGACAGGTTATGTTATTCGACGACATGTGTATTAATAATGCTGATCTAAATTCAGCTGACTTTGTCAACAAATGATAAAGCAAAAGAACAGATGTTTATTTATATTTATAGCTAAAGGAAAGATGACATTATATTATGGCATATATTAACATGGTATTTAATGTAAAAGTTTGCCATTGGTGCTATGTTTATAACATAACAATGAAAATACAAGCTGAATACCAGGCTATACCAAAGCCACGTCCATAATTTAGAGGTGAAGTCGCCACTGTCAAGGTCTTGGGGTCGAATTTAATATAAATGGTTCTTTAAATGGAACCTACAATTGTAAGGTCAATCGATCAGTGTGCCTGCCTGCGTCAATGCAAATTGTAAGATGTCCCCCAACGTAAGTAAGTAACACTCGGCTGAATTAGTATGGTTCCACAGGGAACACAAATCTCTCACAAGCTTATGCAGTAGGTCCCATTTTCTGCCCCTCTGCTTATTGCTATGGGACTCGCATTGGAGAAATTCAAAACCAGTTGTACACAAATTATGAGCATCTAGAGATCCACAATGGAAGAATTAAGCCAGATGCTTTTGGTATTTTCCTCGTGATCGCAACAGAAGAGAATTAGATTTAATGAAGAGAAGAATCGAGTTGGAATCATTTTTCTTCGTCTCGATCAATAGAGGTCCTTGGTAGAAGTTAAACACAGAACGGGATGTAGGGATACCGTTGAGTCTGTTTTGCTGATGACATTTGCTTCAAATAATTCCAAAGATTCTTTGGTTAAATATATTAAAAGATATTGTTTTAAATGTATCCTTTAGAATATGCATAAGAGTATTAGAGGGACACGACTTGAATGGCGTTGCACACGCATTGCTCGAATAAACATACATGTACTTTGAACTTGAACATGAGCCAGTGAATTAGTCTTACCAAATCTTGACCACTCGGACTTTTCTTGCTATAGGAAATACGCTTTTGCTAAGCCTGAATATTGCACACATTGAATATGATTTCTGAACAATAAAACCAAAGCTATTACGTTGACAGACCAATTTGCTCAATGGCTAAAACACAGCTTTGTTGTTGCTTCCTTTACGACAAAGCTGTTACGACGATATACCTACATGCTGCTGTCACTGTGCAATTTCCTGTTATTCTCTAATCATGTTAAATTGAACTACAAAACCGTTTTGCATGTCCGACTAACCTTAAGCTTAGGGGTCTTCAGGCGCTGTAAATGGGAAAGCATGTTAATCTATTTGATTAATCATTCAAACCTTGGCATTAATCTTACTACGGTGTGTCGCCTTGCATGGTATTTCACGGATGCAGTCTTAAACGTTGCCAGCCATGCATTGATCGCCATTGTCAATTGTTGAAACCATGTTGTACATGTCAACCTGACATTAATGGAGTTTGTTGCCCGACAAATACGTATGATTTTATTAATGGTGTACTGATGGCATTTTGTTACAATTTGCAGCCATGCGGTGATCTACATTATATCCTAATATGGAAGGGATTGCGCACTCTCAGAAATACAGAATTAGGTTCAATTCAAACTTGCAGGGAAAGTTTTATCAATGCAGTAGCGGATCTATAAATTTCTTAGGGGGGGGGCCAAAATGGCCGCCAAACATGGTTTAACAGGGGCCAGGGGGGCTCTTATGTTTCTTGACATTGAGGCCATATGAGAAAAAAATTGCGATTTAACTTCAATTCAAGAAACGAAATTCTGCCGGTTAAAAGAATAAAATGTCAGTACAATGTCTGAGGACTAGACAGAATTGTGTACTGTTTCAGACACATTAATTTATCAACGTATTTGTGTCTGCCTTGAAAACAGATCGATACTGCATTTTCTATTCCAAGGGCCTTCGTTTTGCAAGCTTAAAATTCTAACAGTGAGTCGTTTGTTTACAACATGTTGGCAAAGGTCGAAGCACCGAAAGAACATTTCATGTAATCTTCTCTAAATTGGAGAACGATTAAGCCGACTTAGTTCTTATCTATTCTCTGTAACAAGAATGCCTTTCAATCGAAGGCCGAACCGCCCGCTTCAGAAATAGTCATTAAAATGCCATAAAAATTAAAACATTGAAGAATTCATGAAAAAATAACAAATTGACCTTCAAATGAC
>JBCAUI010356516.1:0-14893 GCA_038406195.1 Haplosyllis anthogorgicola | reverse complement strand
TTTTTGGGGATTTTTGTGAAAAAGTTGGGGAAAAGTGGGGGTTCCCCGAGGTTGGCTCCCCCCCCCCCCACGAGAAATTCTGGATCCGCCACTAAACTTAACAGAAGGATATCAATCTTAATTTATCCAAATCAAGATCATAATAAAGATTAATGTTCCTGGTGATACTCTTTATCTTTAAACTTTATTATACTTACTACAGCGAGAGCAAAGCCCTTGGGACTTCATACCGAGGAACTAGCAGCTGTTAAAGTGAACCTAAATTGGACAGCTTTTGAAAAATATGGATCACCAGGAGGTCCCTTAACAGAAGAGAGAAAAGAAAAACTTCTTAAGAATGTTCCTGAAAATGAGTGGTATGTGAATGACAATCCATGGAAATTTGCAGATGCTTATTTTGACAAAATCGAAATTAAAGATAAAATATTGAGACTTAAAATGATTGCGGATCTCAGCACGCAGGCGACAGATATGAAATCCAGAGGTAGAGAATCACACCCTGTTCGATTCAAGGAACGAGTGGTCTCATAAAATGAAACCCCAGTCCACAAATACTTTTGGAGAAAAGATAAGGTATTAAGATATTTAATAAAATATTGAGATATTTTTTAAGACAGTGGACTTTCTTTTTTTTTGTCACATTACATCAGTAAAGAGACTTTTAAACATATCACTGCACAACGAGAACAAAGTATTGTAATGATCACTACCAGTGTTGCTTGTGACTTCCTAACGTACTGATACATGTATGAACGGAAAGTAATAAAAGAAATTTGATTTTTAAACTTAAACAGTGTCCATTTTCTGTGATTGCTAAGACTTTTTTCTATTTTATTACCGTCCGCGCATGAGGGAAGGTAATGTTTTCAGTCGTGTCTGTGTGTGTGTCTGTGTGTGTGTCTGTGTGTGTGTGTCTGTCCGGGCTATAACTTTTGAACCGCTAGACCTAGAAACTTCATTTTTGGTATGGTGATACATCTTCATAATATTTAGGTCAAGTTTGAGTATCAAGGTCAAGTTCAAGGTTACAGTAATAAAAAGTGTCCAAATTTTTAGTGTTGTCTCCTAATATCATATGTTATGATGTTTGAGACAAGTAAATGGGGCCATGGCCAAGATATAGGTCAAGGTCATTTAAAGGTCAAGGTCATTTAAAGGTCAAGGTCATTTAAAGGTCAAGGTCATTTAAAGGTCAAATTTCTAGATTTTTGTAATTTTTCCATGTTTTAATAACTATTTTCATTTTAAGTACTATTTGCATTTCAATGACTATTTGTGAAGCAGGCGATTCGGCCTTTGATTGGAAGGCATTCTTGTTGTTTGGATTATATTTCCCACCGCACTTTGAAATCGGGATTAAAAAAAACTCAAATGGCAGGTGAAACATGTGACATGCGGCAAAATGCAGCAGGGCCAAATCTGGCTCAGCCTTTGGTTTATGTTCCCGAATACAAATAAAAACTTGGTTAGTGATTGATGTAGTAGGGCTAGGAATAATTGATACTAGTCATACTTTATCACAGTTATTGCCTTTTCGGGGTGAGTTGATCTTTTTCATATTGCAGTGGCGGTTCCAGGATTTTCAGTACGAGGGGGCGCCCGGCCCGTTGGGGGGGGGGGCGCCCGGCCCAATTATCACCTATTTTCGCCTAAAATTCGGAAAAAGCCGCATGAAAATGAAAGAAGTCTGCCGTAGAAGGGGGCAAGCGCCTCCTGCGCCCCCTTGGATCCGCCAATGTATTGCCGCAATTTGAAAATCTCGTTTATGCAATGTAGTCCAGATGATTAAAGTGAGGCCAAACTGTCATTCCGCAGAACGCGGCTGGGTTGTCGCGGTGCACCTGAGTAGTTTGCAACGCGCACATGAAACGCGACTGTACAGGATCAATAAATATTGACTATTGGGTGATAGGCACTTTTTATTAAATTGCTTCAAAACAATACTCCCAATTTAAAGACGGCTTTAAAGCGTATCACCGCAGCAAGAAATTCTAATTTGGTTTTCTTACTGAATTTCCCATTTTCTGCCAAATTCGTTTCCTTAATTGTTGAAATTCATGCCAGAATTGTTTGGAGGGTTCGAGCACTGGTTGTAAAGAATATGCAGAGGTTGAAACAATAGAGAATCATGCAGTACATTTTGTTCGAGTGAAAGGCCTAATGTGAAATTCTATTGTTCGCAAATAATTTTTAGGAACTGCGCTTGAAGTCAAAACCAGTATTTTAATTTAATATTATGTTGTAACCCATTTGCCAGTAATTTCTGCACACCAGATATTGATCTAAACACCAGTATAAAAAGGTGTCATGACTTCCCTGCTTTGGCAGACTGAGTTCCTGAACATATTATGCACAGTGCTAGCGTTTGGCACCATAGTCTTTTTTTGAATCGGTTTTGAATCGGTGCACCGGTACAAACTGTCGGATGCGTTTGAAATTCCATTTTCTGCCCGAGTAAAGAAATTTCTTAACTTAAACTTTCATCACTGGTCGCTAAAATTTAAGACTACACTTGACGAAACTTTATAGCACTGTTTTAGAAGCAACCCCACAATTGCAACATGGCATGAAATGTAAATGAAACAAACGATCAAACATCACACACAAGTAATTATGCAAGTAAGTAAGCCACTTCGAAATACATTTAAAGCATTGATAAGAAGTTTGGAACTTTTATTGTAAAAAGAAATTAGTTTAAGCTATGTTCGTAATATCTCACCAAATCATGAAATTCCTATCAGTTTTGGAACAATAGCACATCAAAAGCACAACGCGGAATTCTTTTGTTTCCTCTTGTTCTTTACGTTTCCGAATTGATCATAATTTCATGATTTGAGGTGCAAACATTCTGACAGTGACAGTGACAGGTGACCTTACAAAGCAGTGACCGTTCAAAGCAAGTTCCACTGTATTAATATTGAAAGTAGTATTCACCCATTTGCCAAATTTGGTAAATTTGCCTAATTTCGTTGAAAAAAATCAGGAAGAACCTTTAATGAGTGTGACTTTGTGACTGTAGCACTTCATATAATAAATGCTTCCAAAAGGGGTATCAGGTCATCTTTACCTTTTTTTCCATTCTGTGAAATTTCGTCCTTGCTTTTTGTACACCGCATAACTGACCTGGGTTATCACATATTTATCTCAAATCTCATTTTTTTAGAATTATGTAATTTATATCTGTAAAATATAATTTGTTCTCTGTGTCTTGTAGATTGCTTTACAACATTCTATATATAAAAATAGATTCGTTACATACAACCTTATAGCATCTTTCTCTCATGCAGTGAGTCACGCAAAGTTCTCGTAAAAACACAGTACCAGGGTGTATGATATCAATCTCGTAATGACGCAACAGCCTTAAGCAGATTCATAATGCCACTAAAAGTCCCATTGACACATTGATCAGATCTCTGTCTGCGAAAAATATTGACATCAGCATTGTGCATGCAAGCAATTCAGTACACGGAATTTGTATCAGTTTCAAAACGTCTAGAACAAAAGAGAGGACATAAGAATTTCATGCTGTGCTTTTGATGCACCATTGTTTCCAAACTGATACAAATTTCGTGTACTGGTAGGACAAAATTGCTTGTAATGGAATGTTTGCTACCTCTGTTTAACCCTTTCGATACATTTGGGAGTGCAGTGCTCCCAATCAGTACCCATTTAAATTACCTGTGGGAGTGATGTGCTCCCATAGATACTACACTAGTTTATCAGCACTTGGTAACTTTACATGGGGTCGAGACTAATATGATAAAGTGTAATATTGTTTACTGAAGATGTCACTACCTCCTAGAAGCAAAATTACAATGTCCACGATGGTGAAAGCAGCTGTAAACAAGCCTGCAGTCTGCCCCACTTTTGACAGAAGTTTGACACACTTATCCTACTTCCTGAAGACATGTCGTTTTTTCTGCTGCTATTTGCACAACATATTATTACAAAATAACACTTTACAATATAAAATGCCTAAAATAAAAGATGGAAAGACAGTTTACTCTGCCAGGGAAGCTAGAGAATTAACCCTGTCTTGTGCTAAATTGTGGTAAATGTCTAAAATACACATGGTATGATAGGAATGTATGGATTGGGAGCGCTGCGCTCCCAAATGTTTCGAAAGGGTTAATAAAATCCCTCGTAAAACATCGATCAGATCAACGCTACTGTGATTTACTTACATTGTTTCATACGATCAACATAAGATTTAGGTGACTTACAAAAGTTATTTTGTGAGCACTTCACATTTGTTAATTTGCTTTCAAAGACAGAACATCATCTTGGTGATTTTGTTTTGTGCAGAAAGTAATATTGCCACATATTGGAATAACAACGTCAATTTGTCCGTTGATTTCAAAATATCTATATTTATATCTGTGCTCTTTGAAAATTCGTACAAACGTGGCAATATTTTACAATACGTGTCATGATCACAACAGGACCATGAATCAAAACTAATGCAAAACAGTTGTAACAACGATAAGCTAGATTCATACACAGGAAATTCACAAACTCGCAGACCTCTTTTTACAGTTTTTTGATTGCCATATTGGCTAATCATTCAGGGCACATCTGTCAATAGTAAATTGGTATTTGACTGAGGATTATACATTTGACATGGGCCTCAGCAATCTGGTCTTTCACTTTAGCTACATCTCCATGTAGATTCACATTTAAATCTCTTTAGACATGTCTCCATCACGAAATATAAGTGTACCTGTGTGGCATTATTTGAACAATTTGACTTTAACGATAAATTTTCAACTTAACATTTTGTTCACACTTAACTAGAAAATATTGAAGTGCATTCATAAAATTGTTTAATCACGTCCACAAAATGTATTGTTATCCGTTTCTCTACTGTGGTGACCAAACAGAAATTTATAAAGAATAATTATCAGTAAGGATGGCATTTATGATTTACATATTTAATGATTATTATTTTTTTAATAATAAAAATCCTTTCCGAAAGAGCGATGAGGACTGATAGTAGGAGAGTGAAGGCTGTAATTAGTTCAGTGCCAGCACAAGTGCACTACTGACCACTGTGACCAGTAGCTGTGAGGGCACCTCATTAACACGTGCTATACCACCAAGATCACAAGATTTACGAGCCCGACGACAGACGGGCTAACACCTAGTCATATCTGTTGTCAGTTATGTCCACTGGCAAAGTTTGATTTAACTGCTTCACCAGAGTAGTGGCACTCGAGTATCAGCTTGACGACTGAAATCCCAAGGACTGAATTCATTTGAAAAAATGTCGCTAAATGCAATATTTAACTTGATAGCCAGATCCTGTTATTTGTCATATTTTTAGATCATTACCTAACAATTACGTAATAACGTTTACAGTTTCTGATAAAGTAATTTTGGCAACCAGTTCTGAGAACATCCTAACATCGAAATTGACACATAATTTTGCAGTAATGGGGATCAACTAGTAGGATGATATGTTCAATTTTACTGCATAATATAAATCAGTTTCATGAATTCAAAAATAATACTTATTGTTAGTTAAAATTCATCAAAGTATAAAATAGCGTCAACATGTATCTTAGCTACAGCGCACAGCTGTTCCTTCTCGCAACGTAACTTGTCTTACAACGAGTTAATTAAATAAACTGTTTTTGTACAGTTCGCCTTGAAGGAGTGGCTGGTATATAAAGCAAGGGGACCGCCAGTAAACTGAAGCACCTGTTTTAAGGTTAGTTAACTTATCAGGTAAATAAGTATATAAAAATAAGTGTTTGACAGTTTGAATAAAGGACATTTATAAATGTAATATTGTCGCCGTGTCTATTTGTGTTGTAACACATGTGAACCAGTCTAAAGTCTCTGTAATTTGGGTTACGTGCACAGTTGAATCTCACTGAATGAAACTTGCGTCAGATGCAAATTGATATTGATGGCATATTGCTGACATGTGGTGTAAACCTGAACATACTCAATAAACAAAGAATAAAAAAGATAATATACGTATCATATTATCGTTTTAACTAAAGTTCAAATCATCCTATCCATCAAAGTAAATTTAACTCGACATTTTAGGCACCGGCTGTTGCAGATTGATTTACAAGACAATAAATCGTGATAGATGGGCAAAGAAAAAAGTTTTATGAACGAAACACCATGCGACCTTTTAAGATGGCAATTTAGTACCCTGTTATTAAAAGTTTACCCTTTAAGTCATTCATTCGTTTAATTAATATTGAAATAGTCGTATTTCAATTTGTATTTATTTTTCTACGATATCAATGTGTGTTTTGAACAAAGATCATTACCACAAAATTGTTCTCTTTTATTTTTTAAATGTCATTCGAAAGGTTTCAATTACGAAACATCCCGGAACTCCGGAACAAGCTACATTGTAAAGCTTAATTAAGATCAATTTAAAAGCTTATTGATTAATTTCTTGCGAAACACTAAACTAGCCTTTTCTCGGGAAATTTTATTTTGCAATGGTGGAGACAACAAACTTCGCACACAGCTTGTATTCTCCAAGCTCCATTTCAATGTCTTGTTCATCCGGACGAATATATTCAGACAGTAGCTTTGTCAAGTTTCGGCAAGATTTTATCTTACCGATTTCTTTGTACATTTCTCTTCAACAGAATTTCTGGAAAAGAGGTTTTAACTAGTGATCGTAATTGTCAGTTTTCAGAGTTAACTAGTTAGTTGCAACTTTTACAGTTAACTAACTGGTTACAACAGTTATTTTTGTGGTATTAGATTTCAAACTTTAAACTGGATTTTTATTTTTATAACCCTCCAGATTAAGACAATAAAACACTGTGTCCACATCACACACTATCAATTGCACTGCCAATTTAAGTAGATGGTTACATAATCTGACCACATGCTAATTACTTTATCATTATTTGCATCTTTATTTACCTAACACCAGAAAGACAGTGGATAAATTAAACAGTGTGCATTTCAAAGACATGGGCACTTCAAATAGCTGATAACATTACAACTAACTGGATTAGTTATTAATTTTCATAACTTGTTAGTTAGAAAATTCGAAGATTAACTAGTTAAACTAACTACAGTTACGATCACTAGTTTTAACCCATTTCAGTTTAATATTTTTGTGTTTTCATTTATTAAATCATGGTAAACAAAGGATGTAACGGGACAACTAAAATTTTATTTACGTACTCGTAGACAAATTGGGAAGATGATATCTTTCCGAATCTTGACAAAGCTAGTGATGCTTTCCTCTTAACATTTTTCATGAAATGTCAACAACTTTCGACACGAGTAAGATTCTGTCAAAGATTTCTATCAAGTAGTTTGTATTCTGGTGGGATGTGCCACCATTCACTTTTAATTCTATCCGGGTCGTAAATTAACCAATTGTTGCTTCCAACTTGTTCCATTTAAGACTAAACTGCTCTTTGTCAGAACAAAGTAGCCATGAGAATACACCATGCATGCTTCGCTTAATGAAGGGCAATCTATCGTTGTAGGCTATTCACATAAATTACATGACTGATTTGACCAACTAATCAAATGTCTTTATGAATACAAACAGCTTTTGACCTGGCTAATTATGTAAATTTATGTAGCATGCATAAATTACCCCGTGATATAAACTCCATGCCATATTACTTGGCAAATTTAGATAAATGAGAACGATTTTGAATGATGTATGTTAATAATGTTTACTTGAGTCATAATTAATATAGTCATAATCCAATTGAGCATAGTGTAACACGGCTTCGAACCCCGTCCTAAACAACTCTTCACAGAAGATATTACTTAAAAGGATATAAACAATACATACAGGACAGTGTATTCAGGTGTTACTCTTATACTCTGTTTATGGACAACTGCAACAACTTCATACATATATATGTACCCATTAATACAGTGAGACATCCTCATTATTAATGCCCATTTTCTTTGCATTACGCTCTTATTTTGCTCTACAAAAGGAAACCTCCAGACAGACTCCACACATGAAGTAGCCATCAGCAAGGTGTGAACATAGCCTTTCCAAACACACATAATGGATGCATAGTGTGCTTTACGTGATATTCTAAATGTCATTCTAACATACGATTTGCCTGTGGTTGCATTATACCTCTATTAACTTACTTAATATTATACTTCATGGATGATCACAGACCAGCATAAATGTTTCTACACAATTTAGCCCTCCTCAATTAGAAATCTTATCTGGTAATTTCTTGTTGCAACAGTGTTAGTTTGCGACTATTGACGGATGAATCAATACATACTGTTAATACCTTAATAGTTATTTAAAATCATTATTCACTTTTAATCAATATTATGTGCCATGGATAATATATTTTATAAATGTTGACAATATTTTAAAGATAAATGACGCAACATAAAAGGATTGTCGGTTGTGTAAACGGTATTTAATTTATTGTCATTGCAATACGCACATATGTCTAATGGTTTATCATAATATCTGTGCCATAATAATTCACATGAAATTGTTCAATATAAAACATTTCGTATTTAACCACAGCATTAACAGCAACAAGGTGCATATACTTTAAATGCATAAAAAGTCAAATGTGGCAAAACCTCTTTGTTATCTTATCTAACGGTAAAATACACGAACAGTTAAACACGGTTAACCCATTATTTCCAGCTTTTTAACCTCTTTATTTCCACATTCATTCATGCATACATCTCTGAGAAAAAAACTCTTGAAAATCAATTAAATCTTTTTTCTGCATAATACATCAAGATTGGTCAGAACTTTACACATAAATTGATTTCGAGAAAAGTTGCTAGAATACAGAATATGATTCCAAGCTACCAGTCTCAAAATAAATATATACATTGCTGCTGACAACAGAGATGTAAAATTGAAAGTTCTGTTGCGCACGAGTAAACTCTGCTAGAAAAGACCCAATCAACCCCGTGACTTCAATGCTATTTGTAAAGCAATTGTTGGGTAAATTTCTGGCGGGTAGCAAAAATGATATAAAAGTCTTTTCAGGCTCGTGGACATACAGGCCTCCAAATGTTTCCTTGTAAAAATGAATCTTGATTGATGTATCTTGATGTATCTTTTTCATTAATATGTACCTTCCACTAACAAGGCGTACAACTATTTTTCTACAACAAACATTCAGCTTCCATGTCATCTGGTGGTGCTAAATGTCGAATCAGACGGCCCAATACCTTTATGTTGATTGGAATCTCAATATATTCTCTGGCACATAAGAGTGGAAAGGTTCCTGATGGTTACAGTTGAAGAAAATGGAGGCCGAAAATGGCGGCCTTTTCAAGCTAAACTAATTAACAGAATTTCCCACTCGTAGCAAACTGTCCATTCAAGCCAACTCTTAAGCAACCTTTGCTGTGCTTATCCACATTATACACATTAAGGAGACATCCCGATGCCAGTGGGTTTGCGTTGAGCTAAAAGCAATCTAAATCTGCAACTTTTACTAGCAGACATTAAGCTTCCATCGCACAGCTTTTAAGGCTTTCATCACATGATGAAGATGTCCATGGGACTTGATAATGTCTGAAACGTTAGTCTCATGGTCCACCGTCTGTTGAAACTAAATGTTTTGTTACAGTAACAAACCTATCTTCGTAGCCTAACTCTTGACTTAATGCTTTATGCCTTCCTTTTTATCTCAAAAACATAACGCACTTTAAAATCGCGATTTTAAAATGAAATCGAAAGATAGAAAGGCGCAGCGAATAAACCAACTGAATTCAAGATCATGATTTCATACAACAGTTTTTTAACAGACTTCAACACTTTTAGATGTAGATATTAAGATGTATCATTTGCAACCAATTCACAAAATTTAGAAGATAAGAAAAAATAAATATTTATCAAGATCCATCCAAGAGGACCGAATGACATCGCAGGCTAAAGCGGTACACTTACAAGCTAAAATTTCTTCAGGCAGTTGCCGTCGATACAATGATACTTAATCAACAGAAAACACTTAGATATGTATTACGAAATATTACCTAAGTGTTATTTAGAATCAGCGACAAATCTGATCCCTGGTCTCCGCAGTATTTCAGGAAGTGATTACACAAAGTATAATATTTCAGATCCCAATAGAACATTTTACCTCGATGAAGTTTTGTAACAAATTAAACAAGTTTGTGTAAATTGCTTTTCTTAAAATGTTGCCATGACAAGTGGCAGAAGTGCAAAAGAACATCACGCCATTTGTTTCTTTACAGCCCGTGTTTTACTCGCAATCTTAAATATGTTTGTTGTTGCATAATTGGATCTATCTAATAAAAGACCCATTATATCCTCGCATAAAATGAAAGCGGAATATCCATTAGTTTACAATACATTATTAATTATTCAGCGGAGCTCTTATCCAACAATATATAAGGTAGTTACTTAGTAAATGTCCACTTATTTAGATGTATGCGTTACATTAAGTAAAATTCGATTAACAACAGTGACATTCGGCATATGTCACTTCTGCAGGCTTTTTCCTTTTCTATTCGGTACAAAAGCCGTTGTACACTTTGTCCAAGCAGCATTGGAAATACATTCCCTTTGAGACTGATTAGCTTACATTACTACAAACTACACAGTCACTATCCTCAATGGTTTTGGTTTAAAAGCAAAAAGAACATCACCAAATCATGGAAGTCATGTCCAATGAGCAACACTGGGGAATAAACAATCAGGTATTTCACGACAATTCAATTTGGCTATTGATACTCGACGTACATAGAATCTGACACTGTCAAACGTTTAATTGCATTTGCTTCAGGCAACGTCATTACTTAATTTCCAACCTTTTGGCGGATGAATGAGGCAAAAGTTGTACTTTGAAATCGGCTATTGTTGCTTTCGTGCAGGTCGAAAATATCAACATGTAGAAAGCCAGTGGACAATAGGTTTTCCCTGTGGGTATTTATTAAGAGAATCCACGTGACTAGCATAATGGATACGAGTGCCTCGGTGAATAAACTACTGATAAATATATATGTGCAATATCTAGGTGCCCCTGGATGAGAATTGAACTGCTACTCCCTGCTTGACTTTTAAATAAGTTTCAAACATCTGTGATACAAATATATTTCATGGAGTTTAAGAAAATTTAATATTCCGTGGACTTTCCACATTTTGCCACGAAATTTTCAATCAAATTACATGAGGTTAAATGGGGCATGTGGCAATTTTAACGAACATATTTCAAAAACAAAAAAGAACAAAGTTAAATCCCGCGGAAATATTCATGCTTAGAAACAGAAGTATATATAATCACTAGTTTAATTAAAATAATATATTGTATGAATAGCAAGGAGAACTAACCACATAAAATATTGAGAAGCACAAAGCATTTGTTGATAAATTGAGACAAATCATCTGCTACAGAAATGCGGCAATTTGGTATTTTTGCTGTACGTAGATCTATCTTAGGATTCCATTACAGTTTCTTGAAATACTGCTTGCCTATTAATCTATGCATGCTAATGACATACACGAATATGATGAAACGATACATTAGGGAACAAAGAAAGTATGAACAACCTACAAAGACTCTTAACACAATACACATTTCATATTGACATTACCTGTTGTATGCATATCATGCAAAAATCTCTTGCTGCAGCACATCAAAATGAAAATAGTATTATGGTATAAAATCTGAAAACCAGTTCTCTAACATAAAAGTATAAATATGATTGCTGTACATGCACATCTTGTCATGTTGCATATTTAGAGCGCATTACTCTTAGCCTTATTAGATCAATCTAATTGATACGGCAGGACCAGAGACTGTTAAGCTGTTAAGCTTAACCAACAAAGGATTGCTTTGTAAATCTTTGTATTTTCACTATGAACAGCACAGAACTTAAATTTATCTCAGATCAGCAACCTTAATACAGCTGAATTTAAAAACATAAACTTCGTTAACATATGATCCCTCGGGGATGAATACATGATGGAGAAGCTGGAAAATCCCCTTAAGTACTACTTGCGTCAACATACTGGGGTGTAAAATTGGTACCAGCTAACGGGAGGAGAGGGCACAAATACAATTGCCATGAGTGGAAATATAAATAGACATGCTACATCACCGCATGGTGACGGCTTCCACCAAAGTTGGTTGAGTTTAGTAATCGTGATTTGCAACAATTAACGTTACTTCTAGTGAAAAATCCTGTATGTAGTCTATGGTAATTTATTTGACTGTGTTTAAAAGTAAATTGTCCGACAAAATACCTTTTGTAGCATTGCTTGCCAAGATAACATGCTAGTAAACGTGTAATTTGCCTTCATTGCACATAAAGTTCATCGTTTTTGTATCACATCTGCTTTGAAGCTACATGCTGTGCAAACCCCTTCCGAAGTCATTTACTCATTTAAGCTTGGTGTTATAATCCATCCCTGCATCTTAATGAAGCACCTTCATTCACCATTAGTCCTAATTCAATATCGTTTGATATCGCTTCAGTATTGGATCTAGAAAATTTTCGAGGAGGGGCTCAATAGAGGCCGAACATGCTTCAATTTAGCCTGGGGCCCAAAATGGCAGTTAAACAAGGTTTAACAGGGGTTAGGGAGCTCAGACCCCTAAACCCTCTTCCCCCCGCTCGATCCGCTATTACGCTTTTACTCTCGCTTGATCGTCCCTAATAAAAACAATTGGTCCACAATGCCATGTATTGTTTAAGGTGGATAACTTGACAGTATGATTTGGGTTCACCCTCCAATATTTCTGAAGAAGAATCCTCGTTTCCTAATTTACAGTAATTACAATGTTCACTAAGACCTTAATTATTTCAAAGATACCCTTTTCCTTACTGCACAAACTGTGGAACTATTCATTGCATGTTCACCTACATAAATTTTATGAAAAATAACTTTAAAACACTGCTGGAAACAATTAACACGTAATACGATAAAACGATTTGTTGTCGATAGGATTTTAACACTTGATGAGGCAGGAACAAAAGCAAGAACATACCATACAGGTCCTGTAGCAATACGTTATGTGAAAATTGATTTACATGAAAAGCATCTGTGGCAAGGATCTCAATAATAGAATTAAAAATATTTATTCAAAAAACTTTTCGCAAACGTTTTACCTTGCGGTATTGACATATTTATAACACAGCAACCAAATGTTTAAATGCTATTAATTTCGATAAAAGCGCATTGTGTAACTAAATGGCAAAATAGTCTCACATGAGCACAGCTTTGCTATTTTTTCCCATTCTACGTACAATTCAACTATATCATTTTCATAATGCAGTCAAATACCAAATACCATAGGCAATCTCTAATGTCATTGTACATGTTATTCTCTCAACCACCTTAGCAATGCATTCGACACTGTAACCAGATTGACTTTTCAATAAACAAAGTTTCAAACAAAACAGGACCAAATATATTCGACAAAGGTCTGACATTAACTATATGTTATATAAATGCAAATGTACATTTCCAAAATAGCAACACACTCCAGAATCAATTAGTTTCCATTCCCCAGAACATAAATTATATAATGTTGCGTAGAATGGTAATGTACATTCTTCAATTTGGAATCTGTCTGGAACAAATCTATTTATATAATGACATCAAGGGTACATGTGATGTCATTGTGGAGCCGTGCTGATAAAAATGCGGTATAATTGAAAGAGTGATTATCTCATTTATTGGCAACAGATTCACATATTTTATGTTATCACTTTTTAGTTTGAGTTTGGAATCTTAACTTTTAGTTTCAGCCCTTTAAAAAATTTACTTTTACATGTATCAGTAGAAGCGTTGCAACTATGTTAGCCAGGCATAGTTATAACTTTTTTCACAGCTGATTGGTAAATAACAATGATCCAAACTTAATTATGCAAGTTATTTTAACTGTGTTATTTTATTCCTTTTGTTGTGATCCTTTTAGTACTTCACCAGAAAGACAATGACGTTTACAGGACTTGACAATGTCAAAAAATCGGGCTTATTTGCTGCAGGCACAGCCATTATTCAATTTCTAACCTTTATTGCAGATGAATTAACCAATTGTTGTTTCAGGCCTGTCCCATTTACTTCAAATTGGCCATTGTCATGTTGTTCGTGTAGGTCAAAGATATCAACATGTTGAAGGCTTAGTGGACAATAGGTTTTCCCGGTGGATATTTATTGGGAGAACCAATGTGACTGGCTTAATGGATACGAGTGCCTTTGTGAATTAACTACTTACTGTGGATGGCTTCGGCCAGCACTATTATACCGCTAATATTTACAGTCTGTAAATTACTTAAATGTTCCAGGTAGTTTGTTAATAACCGTGTTCATGTCAATGCGGAGAGATTAATGTTTTATTATTGTCATTTTTTCTTTGTAGTTACGAAGGCGACAATTGGACCGTTTATTACAGTTCTAAGCTGTCATCAGAATTGATTGATGTTAAAACATAAACATTTATGCATCCCTGTGTACTTTCAGGTTAAAGCAACAAACAGTTCTCCAACTGGCATTGAGTATTCGTTACGTATTCCATGATTTGTCCACTATCCTTTCTAACTGACTGGCTATTCTACTGAAACAAAAGTTTGTATGCTACTTGTACAGTCACCTGGTGAGATTGTGTCACCATTAATTAAATCTTGCTGAAAACAATCATGCAACTTCTTGAATAACTTTCCAGAGAGTAGAATAGGAGTGTACCTCATTTACATGGTCTCGAGAAGTCTATGGACCTCATTATTTTTCTTAGGAGCCTTAATTAACGCTAATGACATGTTTGCGAGGACGTAGTTATGGGAAGATGCCCGTGGACATGTATGTTGTTCTACCTCATACTTAGCAACTCAATGTTCACAGTTGATTAGATTCCTCTCGGACGTAGTTTCTGTATTTCTAGGTGAATTCATCTCAATCCGATAGATGTATTACTTG
>JBCAUI010356405.1:0-14894 GCA_038406195.1 Haplosyllis anthogorgicola | reverse complement strand
CATTTTGGTTCAGGGCATTAAGGTTGATAAAATAGGAGTCAGCACTTCCTAGGTAGGAATCCGTAAATAGAAGGCAGAATCAATATGCAATACTTAAATATGGTAATGTCCTGGATAGTAACAATAAATAAACGTATTGAACACTGTACCTTATTTACACATGAAATGTATTTGACTTTATACTGTTAAAAGTAAACAGGTTGATATTTAAATATTTGCTGCTATTTCAGAAATCTTCACAGTCATCGTCATTTCTTGATCAGTGCGCCTGACGAACCACACGATCTGTGGGCTGGAACACCGGGGCTCATAGAGGAAACAGACAACAGCACTGTCTTCTACTACCAGAATATATCTCATAGCCAGCATGGTTGGTGGATTACATTGATTTTAAACTATATTTTAGAATCCATTTTTAATTACACAACATGATAACTGCTGCCAAAACCAGATGCACATTTCGAAATATAACGCAACAAAGCTAACACTGCCAAACAATAACAGTAATTACATTTTCTCCTATGTCTGCGGCATTACCACTGGCATTTCCAGGTATTCAAGGACACAGCTCCTGAAATTCTTATTAATTTGAAAACGTACAAAACAAAAAACGAACAAAATGCTATGTTTCTGATGTGCTATTGTTCCAAAACTGATAGGAATTTCACCCTCTGATAAATGTTAGACTTTGTAAAGAAGGAATTTGAGACTGAATTTGAATTTAAACATTAGATTGTTTATGCGTGATCCATTGATTCCACTATATATTTTTTTAGAAGAGATTTGATTAGTTTCTAGGTAAACCTCTGGTGCTATTGGACGTTTATAAGAAGAGATTTGATTGGCCACCGGAATATTACGTCCCTTTGAAGACAAATGAAGATTTGTTTGGTCACGTGTTTGTTACAGGAGCCAATCAGCGCTACTGTGGGCAAGTTGCTTTTGTTATCTCTATGGTAACATTGTACTTTTGATAAAATTAATTTGTTTTTATTAAAAACAAAAATACTTTTTTGACAGACCAATGCTCGATGCAATTTCATCTGTCCAGCAAATGGCTCCTGGAGTAAAACTTGTCGCCTGGGACTTGGGTTGGACCAACAAATCTTTCGTTACCAAGGTAATTAGTACTTCAACATTCAAAATACCCCTACAGAATACCAATTCGATGCGAATCAACACAAAAGATCCAAATAAAATTATGACTTGGATTCTACCTGGCCCTTTTGGTGACATTAGCTTGGAGGTCAGCATTATTGACTAATGTCCATAACAGCTTAGTAACTGCTGCCATCTTCCAGGTCCTTGGATGGCCTGTTTACATGGAATCAGAAATTGCATGTGCTTGTTTTTGTCACAGCGATGCAGCAGTCAAGTCAAAAAGACAGCTGTTTCAAACGAATTATCATGATTAAAGATGGTTAGTCAGTAGGTCCACCGGGTCGATCGTAGGCTATGGTGATATGTGGGTGTTGCTATCATGCCCGGGTCAAATTTGTTAACCACAATGTAATTATATTGCTGAATATATATCATTAATAAAACACAATTGGCATTTAACGTTAGTCTTACCTGTCAGCATGCCATCACAGAATTTAGCCATAGCTTAATCTTCCAGGTTCAATCTATCTGTGACGTGGAATACAGAAAATTCGACTTTTCAATCTATCCAGCTCACGTCAGGGATCTGAGAAACTTTGCCTTTAAACCAATCATCATCGCAGTAAGTAAATGTAGAATAAAAATAAATTTGTACAATGTTAAATTTTTAGTTCACTAAAGTATTTCTTATATCATTTTAGGAAACAATGAGAGACTACCCACGACTGGTATGGTTGGATACATCTGTACGTTTTAATTTAAGCAACCTTGCTCACATAAAACCACAACTCCTACAGACTGGGGGAGCCCTTCAGATGATTCGTGCTGGACACAGTATATTCGTTGCCACACATGGAGAGTTGTACAAATATTTTCCCTGCGATTTGAATAGAACTAAATACACAGGTGTGTGTCAGTAGGGTACAAAGTGTAACTTACAAAGCGCGATTTTATAGCGAAAATTACGTGATGGTGTGTTGAACTATAATGGTAAGGCACAGGCGTTTTCTGCCGCCCCAAAACTGTGGCAGCACCTGACGGGTAATAAATGCGCACTACACTTCGTTCCCTATAGTGAAAGATCTTTGGCCATTTGGATAAAGAGTTTCTTTTACACACCGCTGTAAGAACTACGAGATTTTCTGCTTAGATTTCCAGCTGTAACCCAAGCTGGAAGGACTTAAGCCTTTTGCATTTTTATTCTCAATTTGAGGCCAGTTTATTGAGAAACTTTACAGATTTAAAATAATGGGTAAAATTGTCAATTGCAATATGCGTTGAAAAATTATTTTGACATCTTAAAATTAATGACTCAGTTGTATTGCCTAAGCAATACTACACCAGGTGTTTTCGTATTATTGCCGAAGTCAGTAGTGTGAGGCAATATATTTTCTGCATAGTTTGAGCTGTAGTGCAGCACACGCGCAATACCGCCAACAATCAGTCTTGTTTAGCCTTTAATTCGCGTACGTCTTTCTGTATCGCATAATTTGATGAGTGTGTACAGTTTGGACTGGCTCAAAAAGAAACCTTTTTCACTCACTCTTTTCGTTCCTTTTTACAGAGATGGGAGGAGGTGGTTGTTTGGTTTTCCACAGAACAGAACGAGTATTCAAGAACATCTTGTTGTTCTGGATTCTGTGCGCTTTAGAACAGAAGTGTATAGAACCATGTAAAGTTCGGGCTTGCAACAGATTTAAAACAGTTAAAAGAGAATATGGAGGTGAGAGGTTCCCCTTACGAAATAAATGTATTCATCTCCTTTCAGGTTGATTTTGTTGCGGTTTCTGAAATCAGCTACTGAAATTCCCATCAATTTAAAAACGCACAGAACAACTGAGAGAACAAAAGAATGTTCAAAATATTGTTCCAAAACTAAAAGGAAATTCATACGTTCTCTAAAATTAGCGCATTCTACAGTGTGCTTAGTACAGGACCTCGTACCAGTAACTAGAGCACCGTACCGTGTTCAGTTGTTGATACTGTATCCTCTGGCTACGGTCTGGTGGCAGTGCGAGCAGCTGCTAGCAGGATAAAGGGGAGGAGCTTCTTGGGGATGGATGACTCCGTGTAACCAAATCATGAAGTTCCTCTTAGTTTTGCAACAATGTCAGATCAAAAGCACAACATGAAATTATTTTGTTTCTCATTTTGTTCTGCACGTTTGTTACGAGAATTTCATGATTTAATACGGTTAAAAGATTGTCTTGTTTCTATTTTCCAGGTTGTCACAGGTTTGACCAGTCAGCGATAGGACTCTTGCTCGCCCTGCACTATGACTATAACTTCACCATGTACCGCGACAGTTGGGCTCCGGGACGAAAATATGTGCAGATCCACAGGAGATCTTATGTACACAGTCCGTTAAAAGCGTATAATACGAACTATTAGAAACTAAATTCATTACACAGAATTCGTGTCAATTGTGTACATAAGGATATTTTAGGGAGCTCCCATAAAGTACCGTGTTAAACTTCTGATACGAATTCCATGTGCTGAAGTTGGAAGGTGTCGCACTCAGAAGGTACAACCATGACTTTGAAAACCATAGGCAGAGCTACTCAAAGTCCGAAACAGGGATACCAGTGACCTATAAATGGTTGCACGCTGGTCCCAGATTCGGGCTGCCACCAAAAACTAAAAAGAAATACTATTGGAAACCAGAAGATCTGTGTCAAATGAAAATTGATATCTTAAAATGTATTTACCCAGATTAGGAGTATCAAGTAGCAACACCTTTTATCCCAGACAATCCATCTAGTCTGGAGACGAAAAATATTCACTGTTTCTTTTTAGGGAAGGGGTTTTATAACTTGTGTAGGTGTGTAGACTCAAGCACCCCAAATCAAAGCAGTTGAAACCTTAAACCGAGCCATCTAGAATTTACAACCCCTCAAGGACAAAAGATAGAAGCCAAATTTTGTAATATAAAGTTGATTTATTATATCATATTTAAAATATTGGTAACCACAGGAGTTGCATTCATAAAATTTTAGAGGGAGAAAAACAGGTGAGTAGATTTTTGGCTGAGTGTTTTTCTTTAGTATCAAAACAGCTTTGTAGTTCACTCTTTGCGTTTGGACTGCACGCCTTCACAAGTGATGAAAACTGTACCGTTTTGTTGTCGGCAAAAGCTCTTCAGCAGGAAGCAAAAACCAGCCAATTCTTCCAATTCTTTCAGCTTTCTTTCTGGATTCACCCACATTTTAAGGGTAATACAAAAACTTTGAAATTTACGCCGTCCAAACATTTATCAATTTTACGCAGTGATTCTGGAATTTGCGAATATAAAAAACCAACGTAGGAGGAACAATAATCATTTTATTTTAATGTAACAAAGTCAAACATTACACTTTACTTAAGCGCTTTTTCTTGCATTCATTCCCAGTTTCTTCCCTTTAATATATAAGTTTATATTTTATTTATATTTATATTTTATTTTGATGTTCCACATCTCTTTGTCACGTTCTATTACCGACATTAGAGAACTTCTTACTTATTTAAAGATTCACATTCTATACTTGATAATTGTAAATTGTTTGCACAAGGAACCACAAGGAATCTCTTATCGTGTGCCGAACTTTCACCACGCCAGCCACCAGAGGGGGTGCATGGGGTGCAAATGCACCGCGTACCTAGCAAAAGATCCTTAAAATCTGGACAATGTCAATTTCAAGCTTTTCAAGTTTACTGTTGACACTTTTAATTTTCTGTTCTATTTGCAAAGAAATTCAGGTAAATTAAGCACAGTGCTTTTGGCGAATATTCAAATTTTGTGAATAAATTTTGTGAATAAATTTTACACCCCTCTTATTAAGTGTTGGATCCCGGCTTGCTTCATCGTAAATTTTCTCATACTGTGGAAAACCCTGATGTGAATCAAGAGTTTTATATTCTTCCAAGCTATTATAACAGTACAATTTAGCAGAGCATTTTTAATTCAAACACTTTCAATTGACAACAACTAGGCAACATGTCGCTATTTTATTCTTTTGTTCTGTGCATTTCTAACAAGATAAGAAAGTAAGAAGTTGCATTAGGCAGTGAATCTTCTCGTTGATTACATCTACCCAATATGATCTTATGATTTTGACACCAGGCAGGGAAAAAACCACACAATAAGCATAGAACAATCGAGGTTTTTCTTACTTTTTCTGAGAGAATTAGGCTAATTAGCCTAATCTTAGATAACAAACTAAATTAAGAAAACCTGATGTGTATCCATTTTAATTTCTCAAGCCGCATCCTAAAATGTACAAGTTTCAGGTTTGAGAAATTAAAATGTGTGCACGCTAGTTTTTCTTAACTAAATTTATTATCTAGGATTAGGCTAATTTAGCCTAATTAACCTAATTCTCTCTTAAAACAAATTAAGAAAACTCTTGAGTAGCAATTCATTATCATTGTTCCCAGTTCTTAACACCTAAGAAACAGTTTCTTGAGTGTGCTTCAAAGTGTCACTGAATAAGATCAGGGGTGTGATACGCCAAGTAACACTTCCCATTGCCAGTTTTTTTAATCTGGCTTAATAGTAGAAATATGAGCAAAAATAGAAAATCCCTTTTGTGCATTCGGATCATAAGGAGTTAAAGATTGTTGGTATGTTCATATTTCCATTCAATAATGAAACTACTCTTCAGAAAAGAGCGAAGACAATTACACAATTTAACACTGACTACTTCTAGTCAGTATTAACTGGTGTTATTTTCTTTTCTGTAAAGAATTTGGCTGTGGAAATGCTTTTACAGGTATCCTACAGCCTCAATTACTCAGTAGCTGAAAGGTGTGAGATGCAGTGTGATACATTGTTTTACAATTACAATCAGTATTGAGCTCCAATTACAATCAACACTGCTGAACATTTACAATCGGTGTTCAAAACTGTCATCAGTTGATTGCAATAGCTAATTACAAAAGGTAATTGCAAAAACAATAAAGATGAGGTACAGCTACAATGAAAACTTGGTCAGAATGCATCCCTGTCGTGTGTCAATAAGGGCATCAGACAGGGAATATATATTTTATAAAACCTTTTTTTCTTAAAAATAATAGAACTTCAGCTTTAAATTCAATCCGGAACAAATAAACGTAGGGTGTCCATCAGTAGTCGCAGCTGCCCATTAAACGACAAAAGGACCTCTTGCCTGAACATAAAGGAAAGCTAGATAAGAAAGATGTCTTCCTCTCTAATGTACAATTCAAATGATAGTATTTTAACAGCTTCAGCTTTCATGCATTGTTAAGAGCTGTAAGAGCTGTACATTACCCTAATACATTATCAATGGAATAAATATATTATCCGGCAGGATACAGCAAGAAGTACTTCATCTTGTTATGTAAAGAGAGTTGCTGTCATCTCTCACCATCAATTTGGGATAATTTTAGCAACTTGGATTGAAGTTAAGGGTCTTTTAATGTAAGCATTATGATGTTTTTGGATTGTATAAATTCAATGCTACTATTTCAAACTTTCAACGTAACGACAGTAAAGTAATCTGAAATTAATTAACTTTATTTTAATAAGTTGCACAATCAACATAAAATAACTGAAGTATTTAAATTTTTTTGAAAAATCCGGGATAACGCGTTGTTTGTTTTGTTATGAGAAGAAAATTCGTATCCTTTTAGAAGAAAGGAATTTCATTGATAGTTTTCTGACTCGAAGTTTTAATCTTTAAACGCATTTACTACATGTTAGTTTTAAGTTATGGAGGACTATGTGGTGTTTGAGATGGTGTTTAAGATGTGTTTCGCGGTGCTGGGTCTGCTGGGGAACTCACTCGTCATCTACGCCGTAAGAAAGTTCCCATTCCTTCACACCAAGACTAACGCTCTTGTCACGTCCCTCGCCGTCGCTGATCTACTATTGACCCTCGGAAATCCCATAGATCAAGGTACGAAACAGGTTTATTCATAATGGTAGGGTACCATATATATGTTATTCAATTTTAAATTTAAATACACATTATCTATTCTATTTTACGCTTACTTTAACAAACATGTGAACTCTAAATGTTGACGGATGTTGCAGCATAGTTTATTTTGAACGGTTTAAAACATGTCACTTTACGTTAAAAATCTATTGTTTCCCAGCGCAAAGAGTGTTCCCTACTGTTTCTGTGGAGCGAGGTCCAATTTAAGAAAACACTGGTACCGGACTTAGCGTAATTCTGCCCATAAGGGTAAAGGACAGAGTCTATTTGTCACCTGCATGCTTCTTTTTGGTTTGTACATTTTTGTGGAGCCACTGATTACTCCTGTTATGGACTTCGTGTGACCATTTCCACAGGTTTTAAAGCCAGGGTGGATCTCTCGCCTGCACTCTTTCTTGCTTGCATACAGAGATCCTAAGGGTCACGTTTTGTAAATTACCATCTGGATCACAGTGGGGTGATTTCTCGTCACTCTATTGGTCATTAACCACAGTTTAAAACATGTATACTGTTGTTAATTATTCAAGAAACAGTATGCATGTATTTTTAAACCAATAATATTTCAGCTAAATGGTTCAAATGCAGCTCAAATATCATTGGCTGATAGAAACATGTATACCTAGGGAGTCACTCCCTAGGTTTACATGTGTCTGATTTACACTCCCTAGTCTGATTTACACTCCCTAGGTATACATGTTTCTAATAGCCAATGATATTCCATCACCATTTAGCCTCCCTGGGTATACATATTTCAGCTTGAATGTCACAAAATGTGAAATACATTGAACTTAAACTTTCATTTGATTTCAAATGAATTTAAAACTAGGGGCCCCTGTGGTGCCTGCCTCGGGGATGCGGCCTAGGCCTCACGGGACATATCGCGTATACCCTTCAGAACCACTGAATAACTGTATAGTACTCAAAGGCAATGTATACTGTAAGAGATTGTTCTCTTACAGCAAAATATTCGTACACTTCTTTAAGCAAAGGTAAAATGTGACAAAGATATAATTGAATTTTTCATATTTCACTTGAAAAATGTGTTACTCGGCATAACTTGTTAAAAAATAGACATTCCCCAGTTACCTTTGAATATCCTTTGAAAAATAACAACAAAGGTAGATGTGTTTTCTGCAAGATATAATAATTACTCTGAGAAATTGTCTTTGTCTTCATTAAGAAGACTTCTGTTGGTAGCGAGTTGCAAGTTATCGTTGCATAAAAGGACTGTACGTCGTTTCCTGAGAGGAACATATAGATGCTGGGCACATACAATGCTTCTTTTATTTTGGTCTCATGTGGAATTCAAATGAAAATGGTTTCCAGCTTGTGGGTTTGAAGTGTTATATTTTACCTGTAAATTTATTGAAAATAACGTAGTGAAAATCAAGTGTAAAGTACACAGCGCTACAACAATGTCTTGCGTGAGTGCATCTCATGGCGTGCCATTACTTGGATTCGAAAATTAATCTTTTGTTTAATTGTTCTATTGATGCAACTTATACCTCACAAAATCTATTCCATTATTAAGCAGCATTTTTGCGGTGAACCACATAGCTACAACTCTGTTGTAGAAAAAATAAGTTGAGCCTTTTTAAAACCCTGTTCATCGAGTACGAGCAGGGTGCACATTTACAATACATGAGTCAAATGCATGTATGCGCAAAAAGGAGTTTAACTTCTAGTTATTCTTAACTTTCCGGACAGTAGAAATGTATTGTTTTCCCTTGGTCAAATAAGAACACGTGAAATTGTTCGCAGAATGAATTAAGTTCCAGCTTTTTTAAAAAAAAAATCCTTAATTGAAATTCATGATACACAACATAGTTTAATGCTTACCTGACCTTTCTCTAGAAAAGTTACGATAAATTAATTAAATTGATCTTAAGTTGACATTTAGTAGACAATAGCAATAGAGAATTTTAGAATCAGTACACAGAAATCGTATCATTTTGGAAAGGAAGAATTTCACGCTATACTTTTGATGCCATATTCTTAAACTTCTGGTACGAATTCCGTGTACTGTGTCAGATATTGTAATACCATTTAAGGTTAAAATTTGTTACAAAACAATAATAATGAAAAATAAGGACAAAGAAGGAAATTCGATTCATTTTGAGGACATGTGATTAAATCATAGCAGGATATACAATCAGAAATTTGAGCAGCTGACACAACAGAAATAACCTGCCTAATTTGTTATGTTGGTCAGACAAATCAATTCCAAAATCTTCTGTTATTTCTATTTATACAGCTTCTCGTTCTTTGAGTGCTTCTTAATCTAATTAGTATCAAATGGACAATGCACAGGATGAAGATGCTTTTTTAGCCCTATATTTCTTTGAATTAATTATGACCCACCTCCGCTTGGCTTCTTTTAATCCAAAGGACCTTTCAAATAGCCTTGTTCAGGGACATACCAAATAAAGACAGAGCTTATATATAAACAAAGGTAAATTTACTTTTGTCATCAAACAAATTTTACAATACAAACGAACAATAGCAGTCTGACTGGAAATGACATGTTTTCATAAAGTAAAAATATGGCCACTGATACATCAAAATATTTAAGATGCTAATATTTACTAATTTTAAATTGAATTTCCAGATTTTTGCGTTCAGATTTTTAATAACATTTTTTAATAACATTAAATATTAGAAAATAATCTAGAAATAGCAGTGTAAAACTGTCCATTACACAGAAATCGTATCAGTTGTGTCCATAAGGGAGCTCCCATAATGTACCGCGTTTTAGTTCTGATCCTATGTTTGTGTACTGACTAGCATTGCACTCATCCTCTATTTTTGCCTTTTACTGCAGTAATCGAGCTGATGGACACGCGGAACATGCCTGACTCTGGGTTTGCGTGGTGGCGCATCACCTGTAAGGTCTCAAAGCTCATCACGGTAGCTGGTGTGTTCGGCGATCTGGTCGGCATATTCGGCATAGCTCTGGAGCGATTCATCTACATCACGTTCCCGCTACGCTACGATGTATTACTCACTAAAACACGCGTCGTTGTGTTGCTAGGGGCAACCTGGATCGCAACGCTTTGTTTCTCATTGTTTGGCGTTATCTTCTCCACTGTGGAGATCAAAAGAGGTCAGACGTGTGAAGTGGGGAACGTCTTCAGTCAAACTCAGATCAACATAGGTTGGATTCCCACCCTAATTGCGGTGCTCGTGATTGTCGCTATTCTCTACATCCGGATTGGTCAGCTCGCCTGCAAAGCATCACAGGATATAAAACGCGTTGGACAATTAGAGAACCAAGAGGCAGCCAATCACGAAGCAGTAAACAACTCAAGCGGCCAATCAAAATCCCAGAAGAGAATCACGGCTGTATTAAGCATCGTGATTGGTGTGTTTATTATGACGTATGTCCCGTCGACGATTGTGCTGACGTTGGCGGCGAGATTTCCGGCTTCTCGTAGTATGGCGTGGTTTCTCGCGGTGTTCATCGTGATTTGGAACATCAACACTTTCAGTAACCCTATTATTTACGCCTGGAAGAACAGGGACTTCAGGAAAGCCTTCTACATCCTTCTGAAGAAGAAGTTACCTCCAGAACTTCTGGAACCAACGACAAACACAGGAAGTACTGCTGCTTAGGATGTGTACGATGCGATCTCATGCCATTGTGTTGAGTAATTCCTTGTAATTCCTTGTGGTGACAGACATAGAAGGATCCGAAATAATGGGAGGAGGTATTTAAAGAGAAAACTATGCTGTACCACATCTCAGGCGTAATCAAGGCTTTATCGAACAACAGAAATTCAAGCTTTATTTGTGCTTATCAAATCATGAAATTCCTATCAGTTTTGGAACAACAGGACATCAAAAGCGGGGAATTCTTTTGCTGTCTTTTTTGTTCTGTACGTTTCTTATTGATAGAATTTTCATGATTTGATGATTTCAATTTTTTAAATTTTATGTTCACTTTTTTGATAACTTTACTTTTAATTGATAGGACTTATATAAAGTATGCCAAGTAAGGCTAGACAAATCCTGACATTCCTGTTAATTTTGAAACATGTGGGACAGAAGAGAAAGCAAAAGAACTCCATGCTGTGCCTTTGATTTGCTATTGTTCGAAAACTGATAGGAATTTCAGGATTTGAATATTTCTCGTGTTTTTCCTCTATTTAGAGTTTTATTTTGCCAATTCCCTTTCGCGGAATCATCTTCCCTGTACTATTGTCCCTGAAGCTGTCACTAGTTGCAACTAAATTCAGATATTTTAACATGTATAAAGGAAAAACACGTGGTGTAATGCATGGTGAAATTATGTATTGATCCCTACGCGGATCTACTCCAATGCAAGAAACATAGCCAAAATAAAACGAAAATTGTCAGTACTACAGATGCAAAATATTTTGCAACAAAAACAGGGGTATTTGTGTGAATCCATATTGATACTAGGGTACCCGCGGCGGGTCCTCCATACAAATCATTGATGTTTTACTAGTCTACATTGCAATTCAAATTGTACGTTAGGAAATTCGTCATTTTTGCTATTACAGGTGAAGTGTGTGACAATCAAGGTTTTTCCAAATTATTTTCCCTGCCTAATTTAATGGCAGTAATATTGATAATAAACTATTTCTTGAAATCTAATTAGTTTTATATATTTCAAAATGTTGATAACAAACAAATTACTGATATTCTTTGTGTCAATTAATAGTATATTTACTATTTCTAGTCAAAGGGAAATGTTCAAAAATCACATAAGAAACGAGAAATAGGAAATGAAATTAGCCTAAATTAGGTAGATTAGGCAGCCCATGAATTAGGAAAAATCTCTTATGTGTTGGACTTCACATTATACGCTTATGGACAAAAGTTCATCGGTAAAAATATTGATGGGGCATCACCTGGCGAGCTTTAAATCCAATGTATATTTTGTATCCTGATGATTTTACAAGAGATTGAAATTCTTACAATGACAGTAATGAAAGGGGTGAGATACAATTTGTATTTACCCTCTCCATCTGAATGTAGTTCAAGTATTTTAATCCTGCCATTTTGCTAAAAGCTGAGGAACAGGTGACTCGGTGACTAAAGCTGTTGTTAATGGTGGGGATAAGCTTATTGGTCATATTTGGAAGATTTATCGTTAACGACAAGGCTATTGCGATTGTGAAGTCAGATTGTAAGGCAAAACCACTGCATGTACAGATATAAAAGTATTTATTTTAAACACAATAAAGATGATTGTTAATAGATCAACGTGTTCACAATGCCTTCGATCCTGCTTTAAAATTATTGTTTAGAATGTAATGTAACAGACATTTTTGTGCAAAGATCACCTACGTTGTATTATTTTAATTCGTTACATGGACGAATAACAACATGATTGTGAAGGATACATCCAGAAGCACTTGCTCAGACTACTGTAGCTGACACCCTGCTAGAATAAACCATAGTAGCAGGCATATAAAAACAATACTTACAGCCCACAGAAAGAAGGATACGGAGCATGGAGCACCTGTTGAACTGTTAGCACGGACTCCAAAAATGTCAAACTCATTATAACGTTAAAACCTTACCTAAACTCATAATGCCAGCAGAAAAAGGTAAAACTTTCAAACCAATTTGCAGACGATTTATTATGTGGCTTCTCATCTTCATCTACATAAATAGGAAGAGATGTGAGGGAGATTGGTCCATACATTCCCATTTACAGCAACGGAAATAAGATGCCTTTTTATCTTTAACACGGAACTTCCGCTTTGCATTATGACTTTGCATGAGACTTTATCATTATCACAATATTGACACCCCACACCCTGTCCTTGGCTGCGGCTAAGTGATAATATTACCAGGCACAAGTTTAACGTTTATATACTCTTAGCAATTGCTACTGCGTTTATCTCGTACGATTTACAAATTAACTTCAGCCATGCGCATCCATAACTTATATGGCTTATGACGTCATGAAACGTCTCCTGACGTAAAAAACAAGACAGAGATGACGTATTGTTCGTAGATATTTGTGTTTGGACGGAAGAAGCTGATTAGTTGTTTAGTGATGTGATCAGGGTTCAGATACTAAATAGCGACTCTCCTGGTCAAAGTTTCGACCAGAAATTATGTAGGAAAACGCAGGATTGTCCTGCAACCCAACCCAATATTCCTTGTTCAAGTTACAAATGAATTGAAATATTGCTGTCACTGTGTGATAAAGTAAGAGTTAAGATTTAAAATAGTGAGTATTGAATCGGGCTAAATATCCGTAAGTTGTACACTTATTCGAGCCCTTTGTGGTTGTTACATTTCCTTGGGAAAAATACATAACATTCTAAAAATACATGGTTCATAATGATACATAACACTATAACGAGGTGCATTTATCATGATAGCAGAGAGAACTGTAATATTACAGTAATAAATATTCTTTTATGATATTATTATGCATTCATGTATATTATTCAGGCTTCACAACCCTTCTTCCCTCTTTGCTGATCACAATTTTACACCTTGGATTGGTGAAGCTATGATTTAAAGAGGTTTTCCTAATATTCCTAATATTTTCTCAATTGTATCTCAACATGTAGTGGATCTAAGTCTCTCTCTTGGAGTTATGATATGGTCCCTACTGGGAAGGACCTCTTGTTTTGGTTTCCAATGGATGGCTTTGAGCACATACTCATGCCAGTTGTCAGGTAAACAGTTTAGAAGAGAAGCCAGGACAATCAGAGACACAGACACTATCTGTAACACTGTGATGTCATCTCCCCACCACCAGATGTCTATAGCTGCAATAAAGTAAATAAACTATAGTTACATTTTTCATCCACTAGATGTCTGTTCCTGCAAACATGCAGGTTTTGTATTAACAACTGAGTAATACCAACAAAATAAAATATTTTAGCAGGTGGTTTCCTGAGACATTCTTTAATATGAAATTAAACTCAGCATGATCCCTTGGTCTTACAAAAATTGAAACCCAAAATGTCCATTCCTTGAAACGGAAAAACATTGCAAACTTACCGGCTCCAATTGGAATACTGACAACAAAAGTTCCTGGAACAAAGTCTAATCCAGTGTAGGACGTACCAAACTTCAGCACCAAACATAACACTGAAATTATCAAAAGAAATAATGATTTTAATTTATTGTGTACCAGATGTGTCCAAAGTCCTACATTTTTTCTTGCATTATTTTAGTATTATTGTTCGTGAAATCATTTATTTGAAAGTATCCTACATTTTTACACTTTGATCTTAGCCAAAAGGCCGAGAAGCAATTAGACTACATTTTCAGATCAGCCGTGGTACTAGCCCATGTCATTTCCTTCTTTATTTGTTAATGATTCTGATAGTCAGAATCAAAATTATGGAATTGACTTTTATATTATGTTTATGTCAGATAAGTATAGATGAATGTGATCGAAAAGTGACGTCAAAAATCAACCAGAGCTTACCTAATGGAGAGTTTGAACTGTACAATTTTACTGTTCTTATTTTAGATGAACCTGGCATAACTACAGAATAACAGTACTGTTTGAATAATATATTCTTTATATTGTGTGTTTTATGTCCTTGAAATAGCAAAGAACAGGAAAAGCAAATGTACGGCAAGTTTGTCAGACTCGGTTCGCACGTATTTCTACCGTAATTGTCATACAGCAGACGCTAGTGTAACGGCACTAAGCAAGTAACGAAAGCAAGACAGTGATGTGATGATATATCTGCTGGAACTTTTTATTACCCATAGCTTTGGCTGATGAATGTACACGCTGTTAAAGTATTAACCTAGAACTTAGAAACCCTGAAAATATGGAATATCAATATAAATACATGTATTATGTGTAGACAGTCACTCTGCAGATGTCTATTACTTGTTTATAAACTATAT
>JBCAUI010356294.1:0-14894 GCA_038406195.1 Haplosyllis anthogorgicola | reverse complement strand
GCATGATCCGGGACCAATTCAATATTTCAATGCTATTCCAATGCAAATATTAAATCAAACCCGTTACTATCTATTTTGAAGGAAAAAGCCACTTTGTGACACATAAAAATCAGAGACTAATTGTAGTAAATACAGTTTTTAATTGCTAATTATGCTTTAGTTAGTATTACATAGAAACAGTTCAGGAGATCTCATCCACAGTTGTGTGTTGCAATAACTTATAATCACATGTACTCAGCTAATTATATCTGATATATTATGATTGACAAAGGCCAAAGAGACTGCATGTTGTGTTGTAAATACTTCTGTAAATTGTTCATACAATTCATTCATAGAGCAATTTACTATGGCTTGTACATACACAAAGGAGCTCAATTTATTATTGATGACTCAATGTCAAAACATCAAATCAGCTTTGACAAAGTGCACTTTTATTAGCCTATAAATGAAGCTATGTCCCAATTCAGTTGGAATATCAAATGCATTTTCAGTGCACAAAATCACCCTGCAGCTATGGCGACACGATATTAATCAGGGCGACCAGATTTTATACACTGCTAGCCCTGACCGACACTTATTGCCTGGATAAAGACTTTATGCTAAAGATGACAAAAAGATGTAAAACGACTGTGTTAAGAAAACCAGTCGAAAATGTGGTGGACCAGTTCATCTTGATATCAGCTAGACCTGCTGCTAATCTGAAATATTACCTTATTTTGTGTATACATTGCATTTTGACACATGTATATGTGCGTACATTTGTAAAAAAAAATTGTGTTCAGCTACAGACACAACATACACATTCAAATATATCATGTACAGTTGTGTTAGTCTTGACTATCTTTGTGTTGACTAAATTCCTTTGAACGAGATCTGGAACTGTGAATGACAACCTTTCACCATGGGTGCCCAAGATAGCATCAAAGTGGCCACACTTGTACACTTGTCAGGTTTTGTGTGGTATTGATTTGACCAGATTTAAGATGAAGAGGAGAGCTGGGAGATCAAGTGTCCCAAAATGGGTAAAAGTAGATCATGTTTAGAAATTGTTGTACATCTAAAGACATCATTACAGTAGTCTGTGATCATGGTTTAATTCATATAAATGTTACATGTAACATTTTTGGTTTGGTCCACTAGTTGTAAGGTTAAATGCCACATGATATTGTCTATTTATAGATTCAGTTGTATAAAAACATTTAGTCTTGTCCAATTGCTTCACATTGATAACAAAATTGTCAACTCTAGGGATTGGATTTATCATCAGAAACAGCTCTTGTTTTTATACTTATCTCTAAAGGCCAATGAATAATATGATTCCATATGGAGTAAAGCTTTCTCTGTTAAAGCTCATGTATTGCAGCAAAAACAAAATGTTATATTCTGTACAGTCAATTTTTTGCGTCCATGTATTCTATGTTTCTCTGAATGAAAGTAACTGGTACATAAAAAAGTATAAAAAAAATTTGTAAGATTATTAAACCTGTATTCAATTGATTGGTGTAATAAACATGTTCTTGAACAAAACAGTGTACTTGAACACCTCCTGTCAGATAAGATTTTTAATGATAATTGTTGCAAACAAAAGAAGATAATGTTTGCACTGGTTACTTCGCTAATACATTAGGCATGAGTGCGGTTACGCTCTTTGATGAAGCAAAGATGCAGGCCATACCCTTTAATGAAGATGAGTTCCTCTGTTACTTGAACGTAACAAAAAATTGTGCATTGCAATTAACCTAGTTTTATAGTCTATTAATAGTACAAATTTATTGTATATATTGCTATTGACATAATGAAAGGCGATATTCTAGGTAATGTAAGACATTTGTACCACCAAACACCTATGTGCAAATTTACAGAGTTCTGGTGGCTTTTCATTATGTCTTAATTGAGTCTGCATTGTCCGCTGGTTCTCAGATCCAAACTGATGAAATGGAATAATAGAATTTTCAAATCCGTGAATTTAAATTTTAATAAATCAGCCCACCTTTTTTCTGTTGAAAGAAGTGGGCTCCAAATCATTGCCGAGTGCTTGTAGTATTCTGTATTGTTAAAGGCTAGGACATCAAACACGAATAAATATGTATTTTATGTAGACTATAAAAATTTATCGCAGATATATTTGCTCAAATTGCAAAAAAGGCAATAAGCTAAAGGTGAACAAAATGTTGGTTTTATTGATGAATATATATTATCTCCACAGATATATTAAAATGCAAAAACAGTGCTTTTTGGCTCATTTGGCATAATTGCCAAAGAGCCTATAGAATCATGAATTGTCCGTCGTCCGTCGTCGTTGTCGTTGTCGTTGTCATTGTCGTCATTAGCATTGGCATTGTCTGTGCACACTCACCCTGAGCACACTATTGATCATAGAGATTTCATATCTTACACACATATGCACCTATGTCCTATCTCAAAGCCTAGCAAAAATTTTGTTGCTGTGACAATTATTCTCAAATTGGCAGCCATATTTGTTTTTTTCTTTGAACCTTTCTCCTTGACATGCAAGTGATGATACAAACTTCATATTTGGTAGCTTTATGCATCTATATACCCTCTTTATTTCCTGTTAGAATAATATTGATACCACCAATATTTGCAGTTTGGCAGCCATATTTGTGTTTTTTCATAGGTCACTTATTTGGGATTTGATCTTAGACACTTTATTTGCATCCATGTGATATTGTAACCTGTATGTTGTCTAAGTTAATGATAATGCCAAATGGGCTCAGGTCCATCTGGACCTATTTTTATTTGATTGACGAGAAAAATCTACTCCAAATTACATGCAAATCCCGTAACAAAGTTTTCTAATTTAAACGAAATCAAAGGGATTACTGTAATTAAAATGATACATGGAGGAATTTGAAATTTGAAGTGGCAGTATTTCATAGCGCTAAATATGGCAGTTTTCATTATGTTTTATGCCTCTTCAATGCACAATAAAGGACAGTGATAAAACTCGTGTAAAATGACGGTACTATGCATGTGTGTCACACATGGTTTGAATGAAAAAAGAACCATCACCAGACTAGAACGCACCCTGCTGGGAAGCGATGAAAACCCAGCTTCAAAGCAGCTCTGTTAATGGATCTATGCGGCGCTGTAACATCCCAACATGAAGCTACAGGCAGCCCGCCAGCCTGCTAACCAACTCACCAACTCCTAGCGGTCGGTCCTGACGGCCATGTTTCCATTGCTTCATCATCCAAGAAGGCCTGTTTCTACCTGGACAGCTTCTGACTCATCCTGAATGGAAAAGAAAAACTGGATTTTAGTCAAAACTGGATAAGGATTGAGGGATTTAAAGCAATAGTCGCGCGTCTAGTGATTGTGTAAGCAATATATCGAAGGACTAAAGTAACCATGTAGGTATAGATTTCAGAAACTTCAAATGTAAACAACCAATAGATATGTGATCCTGTCTTAGCTATTTTGGGTCCAGTATGGTCACACAGCAGTCAACTGGACCAAATTACACAGCTCATCTTACAGTGCAACCACCAGTACCACAAACCATTGACATCAATACCTGCGTTATTTTATGCGAGCCTGGCTATGTTTATTGGCATAATTATAGAGGTTGTAAATTTCTCATAGGGCAACTAAAAGACTATTTGTCAAAGACAATTGTTCAGCTTGGTTGGCTTAGTACTACTACTTCTGCGGCGACAAACGGGGGCGACTTGGCGTGTAATACCGGCGGGAGGAAGGCCGGCATTCACCGGAGGATTGCGGTCACTATGGCCTTCCTGCCCTCTTCCTTGGCCGTCTCGTTTGCGCAAAGTCTGCTCAAGGCATTTTCCGCTACGCTCTTCATAGGCCATCGTCGAGGGGATACTTTAGCTGACATCCACCACCTTTGACCAAATGTCTTTACTGATAATATTGATCTGAGCTTCTGAGCTGTACATGAAGGAACTATCCGATTCAAACAAAGATCAAGTAAGTGGTGCGTGCTTGTATATTGGAAGACATCGGATAAATACATAGATGTGCATGAATGAACGAATAGAAACTCATAATATAACGTTTGATATTCATGTCAATAAAACAATAAACAACAGAGCAGCATGAAACAGTCTATACTTGTGAAGGATAACACAATACAATGCGATATGTGTATACAATAACGTTAATGAACATGATAACAATACGGAAATTTAGTGTGCCTTTAGCATTGAAGTATTGTTAAGGCTGAGGGGAAAAGCTATTGCGTTCTCTCTCCCTCCTGGTGTATACTGAGGACCTGTGAATCCAGCTTTAACACATTATTCTCAGCTACCTAAGCAGTATATCTGATAGAATTTTGTCTGTTGCGTTGCGGAGTTGTGGATGCTTTATTATTGCCAGACCTGCTGGATTTACAGGAAGATTTTTACAATATAAACATCTGGTACCGCTGGACTACTCACCTCAGGGGAGCTAACATAATGTTAGGCCGACGGAAACGGATAGCGACATACTTTTGGCTCGGGTTCGCTCTAGTGCATTGTGTCAGTGGTCTTCCCGAACTGATACGAATAGGTAAGATCTTTCTTCAATTGCCTTTCCCACCCGCCAGTCCATTTTGTCAAAGATATTTATATACTAATTGAGCACTGTACATAGTATAGTTTTACTGAGCGATGTTACTTTATTCTTTCCACTGTAACCACAGATATGACTTGTTTGTGAATGGTAAAACGCAGTAAAAGATGTGTGGGTACATTTGAGTCCAATTTGTTTATTTTTGTTTTAACTTTAGCAAGGAATGTCTATGTTAAAATTTCCCCATGAAAATTCTTCATTATCTTGAAGAAACTTTACCTAAGTGATACATTTTATGTAATTCTGTATGTAAATTTTTCTATGGATTGTAACAATATCTTTAATCTGAAGCGTATGTAAAAACAAAGTAGCCAATCAAAAGTCCTTTAATTTAACATTTTTATCTTTCTGTTACACAATGCCGTGCTCATTGAAAAGATCATACTACGAACAACAGGAACTGTCATGTGGCTTTGAAGCTGTTACTCAGTGACGTTTGATAAGCACCTGAGTCTAAAAATAGCACGTGTCTTCTCCAATCACAAGACAGAATGATGAATTTTGTTAATGTCCAAAGGACAGGTTCATGCTAGTAAAAATACAGAATCTGAAATTGGCACGGCAAAACGTCCAGCCATTTTCAGGTTGCAGCGAAGGTTACATGCAAACCCATAAGCCTCATGGTTCTGGTTCAAATTGGCTTAATCTTAATTGAGTCAACGTTGATTAGATATAGATGGGGTGTTTTGATTCAGTGCATCAGTCCTAGATGGAAATATTACATAAGGAGAATTACAATAAGATGAGGGTAAAATTAATGCAACTAGGTTGTACATCTAACCTCATTAAGTTTATCATGCTCATTACGTTTAACCATTATGATTTGATATTAAATCAGAGACTCAGTCCATCATGCAAATTCATATTAAATAGCTGAATTCAATCAAGCTATATCAGTCTCCTAAATTTGTTAATTTATAGAAACTTTTTTAACCTAAAATCTAAATATTGTGAATATCATGGTTATCAACCATAACATTGTCGTAAGTAAGTGAGATTCAATTTTCGTTAGTAAAAATATTCTTGATGATGGAAAATAAAATGATAAAAGTCTGTTACATTTATGGGTATTTATCCTGGTTCGAACATCATTATGCGGCATCTGTGACAATTAATTTATTTACAAGCCAGCTGTACAGTCTGGTATATAAATTAACTTATTCAATAGATTTGTGTCAGTGCCAGGCAGGCGGCTTTAACATTCAGATCTGTAGTATTTTAAATATTGGTACAGTAAATTATTAAGATAAATACTTTTAAAAATAAACCAGAAAAAGGCAACAGTAAATTTGATGGACGAGTCAGATCTCATGTTTTACAAAACAGTTGCTGTTATCGAATTATGATGTATTAGAATTCAAACATTTTCAAGGATTAGAAATTAAATATTTTGAATATGTTTAAATTAGAATACAAGTTTAAAGTGTTCTCTCAGGAAGACATAGTTACCACAGATCATGAAATTACTATCAAAAGTTTATCGCCCCTCAACAATTGAACTGAATGAGCTCATCATGAAATTTAATTGTTGCGAGGCGCTAAACTTCTAATAATAATATACTTTATGATCTGAACTATTTTGGAAGTGCATTGTAGAACCAAGGTGTATTTTTATTTTTAAATATCCTGTTTATCTCTGCCTTGTAAACTTCAATTAATAACACATTTGATTATTAAGTATTTTTACCTTTTAGGCTTATTTTTTTAATCATTTGGATTACATTGCATGGTCAGGATTTTCAAAGTGCGGCGATCGGGAAAAAAAATGAACTTGGTCTCTAAAATGCCAAACTGTTCATAAAAATAAATAAAATAAATATTTTTCTTGATCAACTTCCAACAGATCGACTTCTGACAGCCCCAAGACTATCATATTTTGTCATGCATAATGTGTTTCATCTGCCATAGGACATTTTTTTTAAATCCCAATTTCAAAGTACGGCGGGTAATGTAATCCAAACAATTAAATAAGAAAAGCCTTACCGGGAAAAAATAACAATGCCATTAATGGTGTAATAACAAACTGCTCCAAGTATGATTGATGAGTTTATTCATCAAGTATTTACAAAACAGGGTGTTTTCGTTAATACGGAAAGATAAGGTAAAATATAGACTAAAGTCAGCAGTCAATAAAATACAACGAGCAAGAACCAATACCTAATATTACATTGTTATGTTCTGTTAATAAATTATAGTGTACTTACGGCAAGTAGTAGTTTATACTGAGAACCTATTAATAAATTATCACCTGCTGACAAAGTAGTTTACTGGAAAATTATACTTACCTTTTAGAAAAAACCCCGCGAGATTAGACAGATAATTCACACTACCAAAATAGTCACTTGCAATTTGTGAAGTTAGAAACAGCAATATTTCTGCTGGGTTAGTGAGCATACAAGAATGAACTACTCGAAGTGTCTATTGGATGAATCAGAAGTGAGCATTTTCTACTGTGATTTTTGGAGGTTTTTTTAACCCTGAATTGCCTCCAAATAGTACAATAAATGTATTGTTGACATAATTGCGCAACACAACACAAAAAAATTAAATATATGTTTCTTGTGGCGTCAAATTTCATAGCCTATTTTCTATCCTAGTTTTCTTGCTTTTTGCAATGCGCATAGGATAACATTCTCGCACATCATCAAAGATCGTGTGTTCCATTAAGTACGTCAGAATTTAATCGGTGTAGGGTAAGAATAAACCCAGACTAACTCGCATTCATTCTCTTGAATTCGATAAAGGTTCTTCTCCAGAACTTCTGTGATTCTTTTGTCAAGTGGCATCTGCAACCTGAATGTACCAAGATACGGACGTGAACAAGTACCATTGAGACCATATTTGTTTATTTATCTCACAGGTATTCACACGCGTATACATACTGTTATGTCTGTGTGGTACTAAAGAATACTCGAAACCATTCAGTTAACGTTAAATTAAGTATTTATTCCAACATGCAAATAGACATACATTCCCTGCAAGGTCAACTTGGCAGAATGAAAATTACAGGTGTCAGCACCATACACAACATCTCCCTTCTTTTGAAATTATAAAATACATGCGAAACAAAAAAAATGGGGATTTCACCAAAAGTTATAAGTTGCTTATAAATTTGTAAGTAAGGACCAAAAGTGTTCAGATTTTGATGGAACTAATTTTAAACAAAGGAAACAAGGGGTGCTGATTACAAATATCATATTTTAAACTAAATCCAACCAGTGTTCATACCAAACTTGAATTTCATAAAGTTGTTCAAAATGAGAAATTTTATGATTTTAACACCAAAGCGAACCTAGACCATCCCAGTACCATTGCCATTGATTACCATTCCAATACCAACTTACATATGATTTAAGCATGCTTTTAATACAGTTAAAACTTACAATCTAGTAGGTGTAAAGGGCCTGTAATACTTGTATAAAACTATAAATGCATGTGTATAATCACAATCATTGCAGAATTACAGATTTATAAAAATTGGACAGATAATTGGAATACTGTCTATGAATGATACATTATTCCATGCTTTGTACTGTTATAAAATCTTTTGAGAAATAAAGGAGTTTCTGCATTTGAACTATACCATTAATTTTTCTCCTTTCCTTTTGAAATTTGGAATTTTGCATACTTGCATGAAATTTCACAAATAACATAGAAACACATTTACAGAGTCTCTCCTGAGACTAAATACAGAAATGTAAAAACAAGATGGAATACAAATTGTGATTACATAGGTGTATTATCCAGTTGAAATAAAATTTTAATCCTAGTTTAAGTCATGGTGGTTTTGCACCGTGTCTGCATTCATAAGTCAGTATATTTTAACACAATTAAATGTCACTGGATAAACTCTTCAATCTGTGCTTTTAGTCTATTAATAGTTTGTTCTACCCAGGCATAATTCCTGAAAGAAAATTGCACAATCCTGAAATAAATACATTTTAATGGCAGTATCCCCACATCAATTTTGAAAATTATTTGACAGGTCTTTGTTTACAAAAGATCAAAAGAAGTTGTGACCTAATTCCATATAGACATGTTGGAGAACTGGGAATATGGGGTCCATTCACTGTAAATGCTTACAAAAATAATTTAGAAAAATTAGTATGTACCACTTACAAAGTATAAAAGCTTTTCTAAGCTTTGCTAGCATCACCCTTACAAATCTAGGTGATTAGGGGCCTTCACCACCCTGCCTGACTTGGTTTTAATGACAGTCAGAATTTGTGGAGCTGAATTACCCTGCTGAGGAGGAACCACATTTTTGTTTTACCTAACTTGAATTGTTGACCTTGTCATTGATTTTACTGGTTTTACCTGTACACTATTTCTAGTAATTTAGTTTCAGCTTTGATGCTGAATTTCCTTTCATGCACTTTATTGAGTAATGTGCCTTTGGCCCATTTTGGGTAATTTTTACTATCATCAGGATTTTTCATGTAATGTATTTGGTCACCAGTTTTAATTTCTGGTTTCAGATCCATGTCACTATCATTTTTCTTTTGACTGACCAGTATGTCTCTGATGTTATCATTAATCTTATGAATGCTGGGCAAGTCAGTGTGGTATAATCTTGAGTTCAAAATTTCTGCTGGTGCTCTTCAGACCTCGCTATTTATTAGTGTGTTGTTCCACATTGTTAATGACTTGTGAAAATTATTCTCTGATTTTCTAAGCATTGATTTGACCATCCTAATATTTTGCTCTGCAAGACCATTTCCTTGGTGATTATATGCACTTACAAGGATGTGCTTCACATCCCAATTGGTACAAAAATCCACAAATTCTTTACTCTTGTATGACAGACCATTGTCAGAAACAATTTCACAAACTGGCCCTAGCAGTATGAAAATCCTCGCTAAGTGATCAATTACACTTTTGGACATTTCTGACCTGATCCCCTCTGTCCATATAAATTGACAATAGTAGTCAACTACTAATTGGTAAATTTTTCTGTCATGATGAAAAACATCAACTCCAATCTTTTGCCAAGTTGAACTTGGAATTTTACTTGCTACTAATTTTTCTCTGGATTTGGGCTTTGCGCACTGATTTTTCTGACAGGTGTCACATGCTGCAACAATCTGTTCAATTTGACCATTAATTCCGGGCCAATAAACTGAATGTTGAGCCCTAAGTTGGCATTTCACTACACCCAGATGAGAATCATCACCATGTATTTTATTGTGACTGGCTGACCATAATTTTTCTGGGATCACAATGCTAAATCCTTTTAGTACCACACCTTCCAGTATGCTTAACTTGTCTCAATAATTCCAGTATTTGTGGATGGTGTTGGGAGTTTCACTCCTTTTATCTGGCCAACCAGAAATGATAAATCTTGTCAAGATTTGGAGTTCTGGGTCACTTATCATAGCTTCTTGAATTTCTCTAATTTTTTCATCGCTCACATTTAAACAAACAGAGGCTACTGTAATCTTGTCAAGACTGGTTACACTTTCCACTGTACTGGGATCTGTGTGCACATTGCAAGAAAGGTGATCTGTGAAAATCATATCTTTGCCAGGCCTGTACTGAATCTCAAAGGAATAATGCTATGCTTTTAACAGTATCCTTTGGAGTCTTGGTGGTGAACTTGCCAGGTCTTTCTTTACAATAGCAATAGGGGTTTATGGTCCAACAATACAATGGTTTAATGTCTGTATGTGTAGTAATTGAACTTTTTCAGGGCATACACTACAGCTAACATTCCCCTTTCTATATTTGCATATCTGCTTTCTGCACAGGTTAACATTTTGGACCCATATGAGTACAGTACTGTAATCATTACTTGGTTGGAGCAAAGCACAACTGAGACCTTTCATGCTAGTATCAACCTCAATGTACAATGATTTTCCTGGCTTGTAATATTTTAGTAATGCACTGTTACTACCACACAATTCTTCTTTAATGGTGTTAAAAGATTTTGTGTGACGGGGAGCCAGATATATTCAACACCCTTTTTAATCAGACCTCTCAGGGGCTGTGTGAGTTTTGCTATGTTTGGGGAGAAACAGGACAAATAATTAACCATCCCCAAGAATGATTGTAATTTCTTGATGCTATCTGGTATGGGCAGATCTTTCAGGTCTTTAATTTTCTTGGAGCTTGGCTCAATCCCATGTTGCCCCAGGATCATCCCAAAGAAATAGATCTTGGTACATTTGAAAATGCACTTTTCAGGATTAAACCTGAGTCCAACATTTTTGGAAATTTCAAGAACTTCACGCAATGTATCATCATGATCATGGCCGTTTTCATCAAACCTGTAAATTACCATGTCATCAGCTATTCCACAACAGTGTTTTACACTTGCAAATGTGTCATCAATTTTTCTCTGAAAGATGTCTGATGACAGAGATGCCCCCATTGGTACCCTCAAAAAGCAGTATCTCCCATACATTGTTGCAAACATTGTGAGAATGGAACTCTCTGGGTTGAGGGGCATAGTCCAGAAACTTGAGGTACAATCAATTATGGTAAAATATTTTGCACCAGCCAACTTTGGTAATAAATCATCCACAATTTTTGCAGCATAATGTGGTTGCTTAATGTATTTATTCAGCTGGGTGGGATCTAAACAGAGTCTTATTTTGCTGTTTGGTTTCTTAACACAAACAAAACTGTTAACCCAGTCACTGCATTCGTCAATGTCTAACTTTCTAATTACACCCAGATTTTCTAATCTATCTAGTTCATTCTTTAGAGGCTCCTGCAATGATTCAGCCACCCTTCTTACTGGTGTGATATAGGGTACAGCATCATCACTTAAAGTGATTTTGATCTGACCCTGAAAGCAGCCAATTCCTTGAAATAGTTCTGCATATTGGGTCATTATCTCATTCTTACATTGATCACTTATGACAGTACTAGTGTCATTTTCAAAGTAATCACTAGGATCCCCAAACTTTTCAAGGTCATTGGTCTGTACTGAATCATAACAGTTGACCATTATTAAGTTGTGTTTTTCAGCATCCATCAAACCCAAGAGGGGTGTGTTTCTATCGATGACATAAAACTCACAAATTTTCTTTGTACCCTTGTACTCAACACACAATGCACATTTACCGTATTGTTTGATTTCATCTCCGCTATAAGATTCTAGTCTGATGCTATCAATTGTCTGTGCAAGTACTTTTTCATTTTGACCAGGGAAAATATGTTTATAATCTTGCAAGGCCAACAAGTTGCTGTCAGCCCCTGTGTCAATTTTGAAATTCACCTTGGTACATTCAACCCTAAGCTTACAAAAAATTGCTTTCCTTGTATGGCAAGTTTGACAAAAAGGAGCAGTGGGGTTTGGTGATAAATTGGTTAAGTAGGGAAGCAACTCTCACTTTGAAAGCATTAGAAATTTACAAGAATGATCTGAAAAATGTGTTCCATGCCCTAGAAGTAAGATTCCATCCTGAAAGCAATGACACTATGTCATGTTTCAAGTACAGAAACATGTGTCAAAACAACAAGTCAGTAGACTGATTCATGTCGGATCTTAGGTTAGTTCTACAAGAAAGCCAATATCTGTCAGACCACATTATTAAGGGAGATTTCTTCAATGGACACTGTTGAGAAAACACTCTTAGAAGCTTGAAAAATAGAGTCTCAAATAAAGCAAAGAAAAGTGCTAGGGATACAGTCCCATAAATATGATGCAGTTCACAAGGTTAATGACCAGAGGCATAGACACTGCTCAAAAAGCAAGTCTAAACAAAAGGGGAGATTCTGCTCCCAATCGAGACAAGACAGTAATAATGGATGTAAGTACTGTGGGAAATCTCACAAAAAAGGTAACTGTCCTGCATTTGGTAAGGAATGCAGGAAATGTGGTCACAAAAATCACTTTGCAAATGTGTGTCATAGCAGTAATCAATCCCAATCAAGGGGAAGATCTGATAAGCATGAGAAAAATAAATCTGGCAAAAAGTACTATGAGGTACATCAGAGAGATAACGACTCAGGGTCAGAAAGTGATACTAGAGAATTTCATGATGTACACACTTTGTTGTTCTTCGATGAAGTTTTAAAAGTAGACTCTACATGGACCATCAAACAAATTTTCACATTCCTCTTTAAAATTCTGTAGTTCAGTAAGCTTACCTTTACTATTCCAGTCAAATTTTGGGTGATTGATCTGTAAAGATGCCATGTTAGTTTGGAATAACAAAAATACTAAAATTGAACTGAGGACTGAAATGCATGTGACAGTTGTCAGCTGGGATAACATTTGTTACTGTATTTCAGTTGATGACAAAAAATTGTATGGTTGAGATATGATAAATATAGCTATATGATACAAAACTACTACATTTCTGCAATACTTTCTCGAAATATGGGAGCAATTTGCTAGAAATTGAAATGATATGCAGTGAAAACTTTTCTAAACAAATCTGACCTAGTTATTTTACCAGATTTTACTTACTTGAAAAATCCAAGAAAATTTACACAAGTAGAATACCACCTTAGCAGTCAATATCCACAATTAGAACAAAATCCAGCACAAAGTTATTCACATACAAATTATTGAAATCCAGTTAAATTTGGCCTAAATTGAGCCACCGCCATATTGGCATCTTTCTAAATTTTCTGATGTCACATGATGCAAATCTGAGATGCTCATTGGCTAATATGATTGATGATATCATAAAGTTGACCCAATTCCATTTCAACTGGAATGTGGGAAGCCATCTTGGAATCAAGAAAATCCACGAAAAATCCAGTAACTTTGTAGATTTATCCTGACCTATTAATAACTTGTAAAAAGATTCCAATCACATGTAAATGATCCTGAACTCTTCTAGATCAAAGTCCAATACACATTTTTGATCCTGCCAATTGTTAAATCTACTTAAAAAGCAGATTCCTGCAGGTGGTTGTGTCGAGTTGAGACATTGTTCCAAAAAATTGCCAGTTTTCAAAAATCCATGAAACATCCAGAATTGCACAAAATATTCTAAAACTTTATCCGAATGTGCACACTAATCCATACTTTATGTTGAAATAGTCTATTTCTTCTTTAGAAGATCAGCAAATGTGGAAATACTGGATACTGCCAAAGGGTAAAATGATTGACTCCACTAGCATGAAATTTTTGTGACCTTTGCACTTCCAGGATGATTTCCAGTCTTTTCATATGTAAATTATCCAAAATCTCTTGTAACTTTGCTTCTGACACCATGTTGTGTTATGTAATCTGATAAAAACAATGCTGAGATCCAGAATGACACTGTAAATTATGATATTTATTCTGGAGTAAAAATCCACATCTCAAGGGCTGAAGGTCAACTCGGCAGAATGAAATCACAGATGTCACCACACAACACTCTGCTGGAGGGACCCAGGTGTATTATTCATTCCCTCATGGCTTCTTTGGACAATGGTTACACTGTTGAAGGGTTCATTTGCTTCTCTTATTTTGCCAAGATTCTTGAATATTTTTCTCTATATTTCAAGTTCTTTGAATTTGATCAAGATTTGTCTTTTTAATCTGGTCAAAAGGGGGCAGGGCAACTTGTAAAATGCCCTAAAGCCATAGGAGTTTTCATTAAGAAATATGCATTCTCCTGTATTTCTGCCAACCTTTTACGTTAATTTATCTGAATTTTGTTTGCTATTTTTGGCAATTCTGTTATTTTTAACATTTAAAAGTTGCTTTTACATCTTGACTGTTTTAGTCTTTTGCATGAATGAATTGATCTTCATTTATTATTTCTGAGTACAATATTATATTAACATGTACACACAGATAGAGTGAAAATATTTCATAAGCTATGCTGATATGAATCTATTGTTGGAAACTTTCTCCTGTGAGAAATCAACACACCTGTGAATAATAATAAAAAGGAGGGATACCTAGTATGGTTGACTTTGAAATCTTTGATAATATAGAAAGACACAACAGAGGCACAAAGACTGATGCTTTGACTTACAGCTTACCCACCTAATTGTCTCTTGAATGACAGAGTATGTGGTCATCCACCGAAAAAAACTTGTAAAAGTAGAAACCAAGACAAAACAAAACAGATGATAACCATCAAAATAGAAACCAAGACAAAACAAAAATTTCAATTTCCACTCCATGACATTGTTTTCTTTGGTGAGATCATGACATTAGATACCATTGCTAAGACATTTGACAGACTAGTAGTTGCACAACTACTTTTTTCATTTGGAAGGTCAGGGAAAAGTCAGGGAATTTTGTCTCATACTTGTTTACATTTAACATTTAAGGCTATGGTAGTTGTCAGACAATTTTTTGGTGATAATTTGGCCACTCTTTAAAGTACTAAATTTTCTCAAAT
>JBCAUI010356072.1:0-14900 GCA_038406195.1 Haplosyllis anthogorgicola | reverse complement strand
CTATTGTTCTCAACAATAGCAGTTAAAATCTGAGTTGGTCAAAATTAGTTATGGTTGGATGAGCATCTATTGTAGTTTAAACAAACATGCTGGTGACAGCCCTTTGGATCATCCCTGCATCCCTGTTTTACACCGCCCATTTTACCCTACTATCAGCCAAAATCGCAGAAATGTGGACCTCCTCTATGTGAAAGAATGGTACTTGACGTGAAAGATTCCAAATGTTCTGTACAACAGAGTTCTTCATGATAAAACCCGAACCTAAGCAAAATACCATCTGTACGGATACAGTCTGTATCGGGTGTACCATTTAGATGTTGGGCTCCTGTGAGGGTATCCAGATTCAAAGCCAGATTAATCCACATATCATCATCTGTTTTGAAAATTACTTCAGCTTTTTTGCAATTGGATGAAGCCCATTTAAAACCAGCTATGGTTTTGAGTGTCAAATTGGCATAAGTATCAATGAAGTTGTCCTTGATATCGCCAAAAGTAAGGGCTTCGCCGTGAACTGCATTGTTGTCTTCAATTTTAGAGGCAATCCCCGCCAGGAATATATAATCCATTGAATATTTATCAATATCTTGCTTGTTAGCCCAAGTTTCTCTGATAGCTTTCCCGCTGATAATATTTGACACTTTGGAATTGATTAAAAACAGCAGTTTCACATGCATTTTATTACATACGTTTTTTTGGTAATATTACAAACTCCAAATTGGAAATGGAGCACTTTCTGCATGGCATATTACGCCACTTTAGAAAGAATGGATTAGGCTCAAAATCTTCATTGTTTTCATCCAGGATAATTATGTTGGTATTTTGAAGCTCCGTCTTGACAACATCCCTGGCTCCTCTTGGAGTCACTCCTTTCCGTATTCTCCAGCTCATTTTATTCATAGCTATTGTATGAAAATACAGTAATAGTATTGTAATACCGATCATGAAAAAGATAAAGGTCCGTCTGATCTTCTGACGTCGATACATGCTTGTGTTAGAAAATTTCAACTGCGTTCTGCATTTTCTGTTTAATCGTCAGTTTTCTCAGGGAAATAACGTAATTTCATGTAGCTTACATGTCTATATAAATTTATGATTTATCTGATAATTTCAAATATCGAGTTAAACATTAAGTTGAAACATCAAGTTAATTGCTAATTACTGACCTCATAAAAAACAGTTGTATACAGTTAAAGACCTTGAGGCCGTACAAAATTTAATGCACTTAACATACATAAATACAAATCCATTTCTGCTTTGAAATATTTATCCTTTATCATTTGTGAAAATTGTTAAAAACAATGAAATGTGAAAATACATATTGACGCCTCATCAACGGTTCAGCCCCCTCCCCCTTCGAAACGCCAAGGAAAAAAAAGATAATGAACATACAATTTTACTGAGGGTTTTGCGATGGCATGAAGCATAGACGCAAATGACCGACCTCTTAAGGTCACCAGGTCCACGGAACCCGCCATTTTGGCATTTTGATGAGCGAATTAAACCTTACGATTCAGACTGTCAAAAAATTTACAATTTAAAAAGCAAAACATCGTGACAGATCTTCCAGGATTTCTCGCAAGAGAAACAGAAAAACAACAATAACAACACAAAAAAAACCAACAAAAGTAGAGAAAAAACACAAAGGAAAAAACACCACAAAAAACACCAAATTTGGGCTGTCGCGCCTACGCCCCTGTGATCCGCCAGCGTTCTTTTTAGAATTAAGATATTGTAGAGAAATTACCATAAAATTACCATATTACCAATTACCATAAAATAACCTGTTAAATAATTTTAGAATAAATATTACTTCTGTTAATATTCATGTTAATAAATCAACATGTTAGCATACAGCTTTGTAGGAGTAAGGTTTAATGTAAGGTTGCTCCACTAGATGTAGATACTCAAACAACCATTATTTCAGTTATTGCAAGGTTGCTCCACAAGATGTAGTAGCTTTCAGCAACCAATATTCCTATTGTAACTCTTTACATAAAACTGTTTGTAAGACCAGATTAAGGGTTCTTTAGGCTTTAGGCATTGCATTGCTATTGTGTATCACATATACTGCTTGGGGATGTTTTAATAAAGCCTTAATGCAAAAACACAGATTTTGAGTTTACTATTATTATTAAAGAACTTGGGTAATTGGCACTGTGTTATAATTAAGGACACTAGCCAATTAATTGTTGCGGGGAGCCTAACTTTAAATAATAATTTCATGATCTATTTTACAGAAACCGTGTCATTTTGGAAAGGAAGAGAACAAAGGAGAGAACGAAAGAATTTCACGCTGTGCATTTGATGCGCTATTGTTAAACTTCTGATACGAAGCAGTACTGAGCAGCGTGGCTAACAAAAATGTTCGCTATTTTAGCCACCTGCATTTACTCAGACAACAACATACTTTTCATTTTACTTTATAAATACACGTTTCTTTGTTTGACTCCAGATTGTGTTGACAAGGACACCAATACCTGTCGGATGTTATCAAATAGTAATCAACAGGATCTCTGTGGATACTCCTACTTCATTAAGTTATGCAAGAAGACTTGTGCGCAGTGGAGTGGAAGGCATTGTAACAACCTAGATGAGGATAGATACAAACCAACGGAATGTTACACGAAAGAACACTGTCCTCTGATATTGTATTATATCTTCATGGGACTGTAGAAATCATCAACGGATCTTCAACTTAGAGTAGTCTAACTGAATGCTGGTCATTTATGAATTTAGATATTGAAATGTCACTATTGAACTGATTTGCACAATATTTGTCAGGACTTGCCTTTTTGTCTAAATTTCCGTGTTTACAGTCGAAATTTTCTCTAACCATTAAGTACAATTGCATTTGAAACTTTAGGATATGACAAGTCTAGTTTCAGTATTTTGCACTAACGGCAGTTTTAACTTTGTTGAGAAATTAATGGACATTATCTCTCTTACTGTCCCCAACGTTGTCTTTTGTCTTTTATAATAAAAATAAATTAGCCAAATGTTTGCAGTTTTATCCGTCAAGTTCAACACAAGTCGAATTTGTAGTGTTTAGGGAGGAAATTGTTTATCATACCTCATTATCATTATGTTTGGAAAATATAGATACCTTTTTTCGAATGAAAAACGCAGCTTGAATTTCTATTCTCCTAAAATGGATATATAAATTTCTGGAGTTTCAATCAGAGCTCAATGGAATTGCCAGATAAGCTCTTGTTTCTTAAATGAAGCACAGCTCTGTATTTGTGTTACTGAACACGAACTTAAAAGTATATCAACAGTAAAAAGCGAGTCCTTAAATCACTTTGAAATACAAACATGACATGTCTTTTCAGCAATGTAAATTTGAAATTTAGATAAGACGAATGACCTCCGCTTTTGCCTGTCCTTGACGTCCTCAAATACCTTCAATCGAATATGGATCTTATTTTCTCAATATCAATGATTCTGTATGGAATCAATTGAAAACATCTTACTCCGACAAGTGCACTTGTGTATGATTACAATTTATATTCTTTAGTCAACCTCGTGAGGACAGAAGTGTTTGGTTCTGTTTATTAGTTACAATTCATTTTTAAAAATGACGAACATTTGAGTTGAAATGGAAAACCACCAGATTGTTTTGACGACATGAAAACACAGATACAAATACGAATAAATTTATCAATTTCACAACTTGTGACATTTGGATGAAATGATAGTTTGTGGCTTTTTTGAGAGTACAAGCACAGTGAGAGTTTCCAATGTTACAAGCAAAAATCTATATATTTTGGAGCCATTGAACTCGTTCCCCTCCGTGGGATAGCTGGGAAATCCTTTGATTCAGAAAGTTTTCCAACTTCATATATTTCTTGAGATCAATTTAACTATGTTATATTACTTTATATAGCAGCTTACTTCGACTTTATAATTTTTTCGTGCTTTGTCATTCCGGTTTCCGCAAGGGAGATGTAGTAAATTTCACACTGATTTAGAATTTCATGATGGGGGTTTCCATACATTAACAACACAGAGCATGAAATGTTTTTAAATCCCACAAATTTGACAAGCTGCCAGACATTGTATTTGATGAAACAATTTGTTTTGCATTGTACCCATTTAATGATGATTTTAATACCAAATAGTGATCATTTTTGGCCGTTCACAAGAGTGCTTCGAAAGTAACAATATCAGAGATGTAATAATTAATGCTAAAAATTCCATCTATGGATGGCGACAAAAATCACGCCAGGCTAGGAACGACTATCAAAGAATATCTGACCAAGTACACATGAACGAACATTTTTTTACGCAGAAAAATAAAGAGAAATTTTGGCATGGTATCCCTCGGGAACGTCCTTAACAAATGTCATCTGAATATCTAAGGTCAAATGAATAAATTATGCGAATGACCTTAACGTATTCAGAAAAGTCACATTCTGTTTACCCATAATTTCTTAGTTACTTTTCACTGTTATTCATGATTCAGTCCAGTTCAGGTATAAAAGGTAAGACTGAAGTGCGGCTCTGCGCACTCCACGAAGAGTGACCAAATACACGAACTGCAAAAAAACACGCTGTTCTCCATAATTCAACATACATACAAGAAAGACTGAGAAATATTTCGAAAGTAAGTTTATTTTACTTTTATCTAAAGCTTGATGAAGTGAAAAGTCTAAATTATTAATGTCTCAATTATTTGTCTGTTAATGTCTCAATTAAACATTATTTTCGCCGTCTCAGAGACTACATCAAATGTGGCTTGAAAGTGGAAAAGACATCACAAACTGTTATAGATAGAATATCTGCGCAAAAATATTATATTATATTATATTGTATTATATTATATTATATTATATTATATTATATTATATTATTATACAGATGTAATTTTTTACATGTAGATCCAGAATGAAAATCCTATGCACGCTCAGCGTGTTTGCGCTGGTGCTTCTACAAGCACAAAGTAAGTACAGTACTGTATTGTTGAACCTGTAAAGATTTTGTTTCATGTAATTAACTATTTTAGAAACGTTATTTGAGGTAAATTTGAAGTAAAGTTAGTATCTAGAAAGGGAAAATCAATAAGTCTATTTAATGTTGCCGTATTTGTAAAGTTAATCGGCAGCATAAGACGTGTATTAAATTAATTTCCGAAAAATTAAAATTATTCTTACTAACATTTTAAAATATTTTAATATTTGTAGATTCAGCTGCTCAGAATAGTAAGTACTTGTTACCATGATGTTCCCCTAAAAAGATATATAGTTGTTACTTTCAAAATTATGGTATTTGAAAAGCCTATTGAATTGAATTCAAATTTCTTCACTGACTTTTTGTAGGCATTGACGGCTGTTCTGGCACGGCTAGTCCTGGACTATCTTGCTTCCATTGCAGTGGAAGTCGAATCCCAGACGCAGATTATAAGTCTTGTCTGGGTAAGCATAAATTTTATTTAGGGTCGACTTAACGAAAATCTTTACATATCAAAATGACATTACAAGCCATGGAATTAGTTAACAATCCGCTCCTAAAATTCCTCTCAATTTGGAAAAGTACAGAACAAATGAGGGAACAAAAGAATTCCACCCTGTGCTTTTGAAATTTTATTGTTTTAAAATTGATAAACTAAACTAAACTGAAGTTATTACTAACAAAATTACGCCTTTCTCTTGCCATGTGGGCAGAAATAAACTGCACAGTTTGGACCTGAAACCTGAAACAATTATTGTGAATTATTTTTTGTTATCTCGCAGATTGTCCCTCGAACTGCGAACGTTCCGATCGTGTTGATAAATGCGTCATTAACTACGACTCCAGTGATCCAGCGACATACTGCCTTGGATGCGAGAAAGGCTATTACCTGGAAGATAATCAGTGTAAAAGTAAGTGATACTTCGATCTTTGTCATTTGCAGAATTTGTTATGTCTTCTATGTGTTTCATTTATTGATTGATTGTTAACTTATCATCAGTTTTGGAACTTAGAGAAAAACAAGAATTTCACCTTGATGCGCATATGGTTAGAGCGAAATTTTGATGATCTAAATCTGAGAATAGGGGTTTTTCTTCTATTCGTACCTAGCCTTATTTTGTCTAATTTGTCTAATCTGTCTACTTAGATAGAATTGAGTGCAAAAAATATTTTACAAGTTGCAAGTTCAGGGGCGGATCCAGAATTTCTCATTGTAGGGGGCGCCGCGGCACCTGCAGGTGGTTGGAGGGGGCGCCTTTTAAAGTTTTCTTTCAAAACCCTATGAAAATGAAAGAAATTTGGGTCCTTGGAGGGGGCGCGCCGGTGGCGCCCCCTGGATCCGCCAATGCATAAGACTGCGTTATTAAGATCCCACATGTATAGTTTACGTTTGTGAGGGTAATTGACAATTGAATAGTCTACCTTAAAATGCAACTAGGTTATGGTGGGTTAATCTTATCATTGTCAAATTTTGACTTGAAGCAGCAGTATTCAATTGTACACTGCTTTAAATCATTACCAGTTAATACAACTTCATCCTAATATTTCGCTTTGTTTGTAATACCGCAGAATGTAAACGTCTATGTGAAGACTGTATCTCTGAAACCGAGTGTATAGAGTGTGAGGAGAACGCCTTCCTTAGCGGCGGAGATTGTGTCTGTAAGTAAACATGTCTATTGCGATCAATCACAGTATCAGAACACGTTACCTTATGTACATAACTAATACGATCTCTGTTGCTGATAAATAACGAACTGACAAAATAAATATATACAGATACCTTATGTGAACATTTTGTAATGTGCTATGGGTCGAAGTCCGTTTTCGGAGGAATCTAGTTCTCCCTTTTTCCACTTGTCCATTACAACCTCTAGATAAAGTATTTCAACGTGAGGAAGACCAGTTCATAGACTTTCCGACACATGTCAGGTAGATTAGTTTTTGCCTGCCCTTCCCCTATTTGGTCTACCACCAAGCGGTCCACCATGTTGAAAATTAGACTTGATACTGGTTCAAATGACAGCAGTAACCAGGCAAATTGTTGGTGTCATCAATACCTTTGAGAAAATATTATCCTAACAATTGTCCATCCAATGGACTGGAAGATGGCAGTAGGTGCTAGACGTTCTTTCGATGAAAGAAGGAAGATGTCGCTACTAGTCTACGATTTTAACTGTCAGTGAAATTCATGGAACAAACACTGGTCTAGTTTGTTCTCGCCAGAAGAGAAAATTTATATCAATTTTAAAAATATATTTTACTATTGCGCTTTTGTTCACGTCGATATCACAGCATGGAATTCCTTTGTTTGGAAAGGTTATCACATTATTATAATTTTCCTAAACTATTAAGAACACACAGCGATTGTGATTGCGCCATTGTTATTTTAACTGTTAATATTTACGCTGGTCATTTATGAGGTGAAGGTCATCTCAGGGTCAAATCTGTAGAAACTTATGTCGCTGTTAAAGTAAAAATAGAATTTATTCTTAAGGCTTCTAGTCTTTTTGCGCATCTCAATGTACGCATAATTTCAAGTTGAATCAGAGGCTTTTGATCTTGCTAGAAATGTGAAGAGTTTGAGGTGTGTTTATAAATTGTCTGTCTTTTGTCATCAGATAAGTGAACAAAGTTTTCACATGTAAATTTCCTTATGACGTGATTGGGTAAAGGGTCAGAGAGCATGAACATTTAATCGATAATATAGATTTGACATACCCAAATAACAATAAATATCAATTCAAATATCACTAGGATAAATTTAACTCTCACAGTAATTTACAAGCAACTATTCGGAAAGCAGGACTCTTTCCGAAAAAAGACGTAATAAAATGATTCATCATAACTGTTTAAGAACTAACAACCAGACTCTAAGTTCTAATGTCTTGATTTTAATGCTGACACGAAAGTGGAATTTAGTTCGAAAGATTTTATTCTACTGAATGAAATTCGATAAGACTAAAAGGTCCTCGGCATAAAAAGTGACCACAATTCATCTCAGTTTTGGTAAAATGCGCGAAACAGTAGCACCGAAAAATGCCGTTCTCACGTCACGGAACTATGACGTCATTCAATATGCTGGCAATGGTTCTATTGGAAATTCATTGATTTCTTGCCGTCTCTCATTGTCAACGGTTTCTACCATTAGTAGATCATTGATCATAAATAAAAAACAAAGAAGCCTTTGCGTCATCCAATATTTCCCAAGACATAACATAACAGAATGCGCATTTTTTCATTTAGTCACATGTATATATAAAAATTTATAAATATTCCTTTCAGGCAATATTTACATAAATGTCGTTTATTATATTTTTACACTTCAACAAATACTCATGTCAATAACTACTTGCTAATATGACAACAGAAATTCTACAAATGTACTCAAGAAGTAATGTGCTCATGATTTTATGGAGTCATAAATGTGATTAAATTTATCAATTAGTATTTATGTAATGGATTATGAAATGGGGCTACAGAAATAGAATTCGATAACACTAAAAGGTCCTCGGCTAAAAAAGTAACCCACAATTTATCCCAGTCTGGGCTACAAAAATAGAATTTTTTAAACAATGGCAAAGTTACATGGGGTGTCAGTGGGGCCTCCAAGGGTGCACGCCCCTTTCCAACGGCTCATGTTTGTTTTCAATATCATGCAGTTTTACCGAAAATTATACACTGTTGGATACAAAATGCAGTTGATTTCGCCTTCAATGGACAATTCTAAATTTACACACGTAATTTACTGCACGTTAACAGCGCTTATGTGCCACAGGTCTTCCCGTACATGACCAACGATTAAGGAAGAGGTATGACTGCACCAACGGATCTTTACTGGCTTCCCTAAACCCTGTTCTCCTTCTCTCAATAAACAACCAACATGCGAACCGTCCAGAGAATATATCTGAACACGCGCACTGTGACTATCACAAACAAACAGATGACCACGCCCATCAGTAGCGATACCAAACGTGTACTTCCCCTTCACAGTCCACGCTTGTTCGCCGATGCTGGTGTTAAAGGCGCATAGTCGACGATCGTAGGCGTGCGTCGTGACGAGAAGCTGTTTGTCGCCGTGTTGGGCGTAACACATGTCCTGCACGTGACGTTGCTTGGTGTGTGAGACCTTGACATCTGTAGGTGACAGCGAGGACCTGCAATTCGTAAAATTGTTACTTATCCGACGAAAAACATAGACTGACGCGAACTCACTTCCCTTTTCAATGTTTCATTCATTGCACTAAAATCATATAAATCGGGCATACAAGGGGTGCACAAGGGAGCTACCATGTTACAGCTCCAAAAGGATTTCCTGCACTGCATCACACATTCTCATTGTATGAAAGCAACGATAAAATTTTGTTTGACTTCTGAGTAAAGACACATCATCAGTTTCAGGCAAAGCAGATGGCAAGATATATCAAGATGAATGCTTGAAAACACAGCAACACAGTTATTTATATTTAGCTCCAATAAACGGAACATAGCCCTGAAAGGACATGGTGGCAAAATAAGTCATTAGTTTTTTTTCTTATTGTTTGCCTAGTTTGGCAAATTTACGTAATTCACTAAATTAGGCAAGACATTTAGGTAAATTTGACCAACTAGGCAAGAAATGGAGGCCAATTTGCCTAATTTTCTTATTTATCTTTTGTTTGGCAAATTTGCTTAATTCACTAAATTAGGCAAGACATTTGGTATAATTGGGTAAATTTAACCAACTACGTGAGAAATAGAGGCAAAAGTCTCAAATGTTTACTTTGTTTCCCTTCTTTTTACAAATATATTACCTGCAGTCTAACCAGCGGACCTCGCGTGTTTTCTTGTAAGTATCGACGTAGAGCAGAGTGGAGGGCGACGAGGTGCACAGCGCGACGGGCTTATGAGGCGCCACACTACACCGGTGAGCAACCGTCCCCAGATCACTCAAACGACGGAACTCTATCTTCTTGTCGTCTCTACAAGCAGTGATTTTACAAATACCTCGAGTTCTTTTGTTTTCATTACCTTTTCCGATTCAGAGATGGCGCCCCATCACACAGCCTAAAATTTCACGGGGTTCATTGACAGATCCAAGATTTCTTGTACAGGGGAACGTCAATCTTGAGGAAACCTAATTTTTACCTAGTTTTTACGTAAAAACGTAAAAATCACCCAAAACTGCATAAAAATGAAGAAATCTTTGGTCGTGGAGGGAAGGGTGTGCCATTGGATTTTTCCGGTTATTTTACAGTTTTATGAAACATTTTAATGGGGCGCCCCTTCCTGGACCTACCACTGGGTCCAAGGTCACTGACGTAAACTTACAAGAGGAGCTCTAGGATTTATCAGTTCTTTTCGTTTTTGATTAGAATAGATAAATGTATACAAACCCGTAAGATAAAGCAAGACACTTTTGCTCGTCCATCGTGACGAAAGCCGCTCCACCTGGCGGATCAGCGAGCGTCGTACTGTAGGATTCTCCACCAGTTTGTAGGTTGTACCGCACGAGTTTACACGGGTCGAACTTCACTTTGCCGCAGACGATGATGTCGCCACTGTCGGACGGAGTCATCACGAACACATCGTGCATCTTCGTGTTGATCGTCTGGACAACTACAATGGGGACAGTAAAACAGATAGGGAATGGTTGGTTTAGACACAGTTGGGGAAATAGACATACTTGACAAAAAACAATACTTTCACTAACGGATCAAGGATTTCTCGTACGGGGGGCGCCAACTATGGGGCGCTCCGATTTTTACCCACTTTTTGCATAAAAATGGGCAGTAGGGGGGGGGGGGCACGTGCCTCTGGCGTTCCCCCCCTCTTGGATCCGCCAATGACCTTTCTCACTTACACGGACAGTAATAAAATTTTCAGGTCTTCCTACGTAAAAATTATAGCCCAGACAGCAAATCATTTATTTGTTGTAGTAAATCTATTTACCTGTTGAAACAAAATGGAAAATACTAGAGTAGATATGTAGCAAAGACTCTTATGAACACTATTTTCGTCCTTTGGGCAGAACGCCAGGGTTCAGTGAAAGGTCCAGCAACATTTACAAATGCCAGTTAGGCCTATCAATCTTAAATTAGCCCGGACTAGCACACAAAAATCGTATCATTTTGGAAAGGAAGAGAACAAAGGAGAGAGGGAAAGAATTTCATGCTGTGCTTTTGATGCGCTATTGTTAAAATTCTGATACGAATTCCGTGTACTGAAGGTTTAACTTTTCTTACCTTGATAGGTGAGCCCGGAAGGAACGAGTTGAGCTGAAATATCTTGGTGCGTCCTTCCCAAAACTTCAGGTAAGAGTTGAGCAATGTTTCCTCTTGGTGCATCCGGCAAATTTGCTCCGTTAAGATCGTTTGGTGTCGTTACATCCTCCGTTTTATTTTCAGGATGTAACAAACTCACTCTTTTCTCTTTCTGTTTCAGATTTCCGCAAAGTCTCTCCACATCGTAGGCACTGTACACAACTGGACTCTTGTTGTATTCATAATACTTAAAAACTTTCACTGCTGAAAGTCTTTTCTTTGCTTGTACTTCTAGATCGTTGATGATTTCCGTAGTTTTTGCATTCCTCTCATGTGCAGCTTCTTCGGCCTCACCGCCCTTTGTTAAGCTGTCGAGGAGTTCAATGCTTCCATCAACAGCCACAACATCATCATTAATATCGGTGTTAATTTTCTCCATCTGATCCGTTGCATCTTTCATCATCTTATCATATTTCTCCGCAAGTATTCGCACTTGTTCGTCTTTTTGACTCTTTATCTCTGCGACACAGTTGTTAAAACTTTCCTTCATTTCTTCTTTTATGGTCAGTAACTTTGCTTTGCTGGACTGTAGAAATTCTCTCAAAGCTTCATCCTTTACTTCTTGTGATTGTTTTGTCGGGACATTGGCATCTTTCGTAATTTCACCCTGATTTTCCACAACATCGTGACTTCTATGACTTTGTAACAGGCATGAAGAGCAAATTGACCTTTGACATCCAGGTTCTTTGCAATAAAACACCAAATCCTTTCCATGTTCTTTACATTTTTCGACTCCGGCAGCTAAATCCTGCGATCTTTTCTTGATATGCGTGAGGATGTATTTATTTTGAGGGAAGGTTCTCACCTTATCTTCAGCTGGGTGTTTCTTCCTGCATTCGGGACAAGTCAGTGAAGTCCCTTTCAGTAGTTTTCTGACACATTTCTCACATATTGTGTGACTGCATGGCAACAGTCGCGGTAAATGTTCTCTCGTTTCTTCGTAAGGTTCAAAACACACAGGGCAGTTTGTAGTATCGTCCGCCATTTCACAGAATTTTATGATTATTTCAAAATTTCTAAGTCGGATAAAATGCTTCGTGTGCGAATTCATAACTATCTGACGTGTGACGTGAAGAAGTATGTCAGTGAACTGTACGCGTCAGGTGAACTGTGACGCTTAAATGGAGCAATATTTGGAGCAATATCTTAATGCGATAGCGTACCTGATTGTCGAACCTTATGTGACCTTTCGTATTTTTTCCCCCCCTCTCTCTCTTTTATTCATTGTTTTTTGTTGTTGTTTTTTTCAAAAATACAATTTACCTTTCCACCATGTTATTTTGCACGAGAGAACAAATGTTTGGAAATTTGTGAATGTGATAAAAAAATGTACAGTAAAATTTCCTATTTAAAATTTATTTATGTGAAGGAAGGTTAAGAAACAATTCGACAAACTTTCATTTTACAGATAATTGTATTCGCTGAAATTTACACTTGTCATTATTTATACAAGTTATTACGACACAAAGCTATTAATATTTGATTATTTTGCTACCTTCATATCAAGTTTGCATTTCACAAACAATGGAAATTTAAGGCAGGGCTTTGCTGGCAAATGGAAACAGCATGGAATTTCACTGTATCCAAGAGGTATACTTTACATACTAACAGTTAAAACTTTAATCATGCACCATTCACCAAATGTTCTAAATATCAGGCAGAAGTTTCAGACCGTTACGTTTATTCAGCATTTATTCAGCTTTTAAAGCATTACTTGCCTTTTATTGCACTTTGACCCGAGGCACTCTGGTTTATCAATACAACTCTACGTTAAAGTGGTAAGAAGGGCGATCATACAAAACAGTACAAAATTTCCGTGGCATGTTGGCTAAAAATTTTAAGATTTGGCGTGCTTTATGGCAAACAAAACATCCTAAGGAAGTTTTCTCAAAGACAATTATCAGGGCCGTCGCAGCATTACATCCTCGATTTTGTGACCATGTACGCGCCTCGAAAATACTGCCATTCTACTGGCATATTCTTGACATAGCGTGGCGATAGTTATCGCTTTGGATCTGACAAGGACTCGATAAATAGGTTGACCTAATACCTCATTAAGCACCTGTAGCACAGACTTAGATGTTAGGCCACACGTTCTTATTTATTGATTTCTCACCGTCTTAACAAATCAGGAAATGTAAAAATTTAAATTTAAAATACAGACAATACTTTCCCAACGCTTCATTTCAGCTAAAGGATCGAATTAAAATTTTAATTTTAATTACGAAATGTAAGATTATACAGCAAATTTAATTTGACAATTACTTTTTTCATTAGCAAATCTTGGGGGCGCCAGAGGTGCACTCACCGCCCCTCTCGGACAGCCCACATATTCTAGATTTTCATGTAGCTTTGGTTACTTTGTACAAAAATGGGGTAAAAACAAGGGAGCCCCATGGTTGGCACCCCTCCTCTTGTAAGTGAAATCGTGGGTCCGCCAATGATACTTGTATATAAAATTTTGATATACGGGACGTTAAGCAGCAAGTTACCTGTAAAAATACCTGAACGCCAACATGGAGAAAGCAACTTTCTCCAGGTTTTCAAAGCACATCATGATGTGAATAGTGACATTCTTGTGCTGTTAATTACTTGGATTTTGACCTGAGATTTAGGCGACGTGAAGCTAAATAACCAAACGTGACACCAAACTCAAATTTCGACCAAGTCAGGTTTCACGTAACTCACTGCTAAACCAGCTGAAGTATCTCGAGATTAGTCGGAACATGGATGGCGCTTATGTGCCACGAGTCTTCCCTTACGTGAGCGACAATTAAACAAGACATGTTATCGCACCAACGGATCTTTACTGGTTTCCCTAAACCCTGTTCTCCTTCTCTCAATAAACAACCCAACTTCTGACCATTTTTTGCTCGGAAAACCTGTACACACGAATTGCTGACGTCACAAACGAAGAGATGACCAACGTCATCTGTTGTTACTCCTCCCTGTGAGTACTTGCCCTTCAGCATCCACTCTAATTCATTGCTGCTGGTGTTGTAGGCGCGTAGTCGACCGTCGTAGCTATGCGTCGTGACGAGAAGCTGTTTGTCGCGAAGGTCGACGATGCACATGTCTTCTATGTAGCGCTGTTGTGTGTGCGTTACCCTTGAACTGGTCAGGAGGGTTGGGCGTGATCTGAAAGTTAGTACAAATGATACACCTTTTTGTATAGCATTCGAATGAAAATTTTGAGCCGTACGATTGGGGGGATGTCTCGGACCCCCTTGATCCGCCAATGTACACATCCACTAAAAATATACTGAAATACATGGGAAATGTAGTAGTTGAAACAGTTTCGCAACAGTTTCTTCAAAGTTTCGCTGAATAGAATGTGGATTAACTGTGACGATTTAAATAGTCGCTCGTCAATTTTTTTGTGTAAATCATAACGTTACAAGTTTATTTCGAATTGTCGACTAGCATCAATCGGTTGTGAGGCGGAGTGAATGCACAGAGCAAGCGAAAGCTTTATATTCATTCCATAACGTTTATTTCTTCTCTGGAACAACTTTCCAATAGTCTAATAACAACTTAATAACAGTTTAATGACACCTGAGGCAGATATGACATGAATTACTCTGCCAAAGATAAAATAAAAGCAGACATGAGAACGGTAACGCAACAGATATTGAGCAGAAACTGTACTGTTTC
>JBCAUI010355961.1:0-14900 GCA_038406195.1 Haplosyllis anthogorgicola | reverse complement strand
ACCCTCAGTATCACTTGTAAGATCTACAGACTCCAGCAATAAATTATATTCAATGTTAACCTACTGTGTCAGCATTATCTGTTTGCAGAACTAGAGGGAGAACCAGGGAGAAGCCATTCTGTACCTTTACAGTATTGTATTTATGTACCACCCTTAGAACTGTTTCAATGGTGGTTTGCGTCTTTTAACCCCCTTCAGGGTATTGATAGTGAAAACAAATAATGACCAATTTACTATTTATAAAACGTTTTTTAGGAAATGTATTCAATATCAAGAATTTAAAGTTTCACAGTCGCATTCTTTAACTAAAACTGAGTGTGACCGTGAAGCTTTGGAGTCTTGAAATTGCATATTTTCCTTTAGAAGCATTTTTATAATTTTTTGCAAAATCTTACTGATGACAACATGGAGTCTATGGATCTTTTAGTTGATTATTCAAATTTTCAGCATTTGTTTATGTCATTATTGTATAACACTATCGACACCCTGCCTTGGTGCAAACCGTTAACTTCAAGTGGTGAGACGAGTGTTCACCTCATTTTTACAACTTTGGTATGTTGGGGCTAGGTTTTGTGATGACACAAACAACAGAGATTCTTTACAAACAATAATTTTTTTCCTTAAAAGATTTGCATACCTATTTGGACACATCTACCTCAGATTATAAAATTGCTACAACTGTATTAATGAGCTCAGCACGAAATTCATTTATTGCGGGGAGCTAAACTTTTAATAGTAATTTCATGATCTGAAATTGGCGTCAAAATTTAATACGTCAAAATAAATAAATAAATAAAACCAATTTCATTTATTTTTATGATAATACACAAATGTGTACCAGCTGTAGATCTACTTCACATCAACGTTGCGCTAATCACTCTTAATTTATTTTTAATTTAACTACAAGTAATGTAAAAATGGAAAATTTATCGTGTTTTTGATAACTTAAGGGATTGTAATTATTTTTAGAGTGATTCATAGTCATAATGAAAGGCCTATCGACAATAATAAATATAACATTAGTGTGGGTGTCGAAAGTATGGTTGATTTACATGAACATCATTGAAATAATAAAAAAGTAACCTTTTCCGCATCTCGTCATGTGGGTCTCAAAAAGAATCAGACAATTACTAAAATTAATACGGATTTTGATTTTTTTTTATTATATATTTTCTGAAAGTAAATATTTGCCAATATAACAGAGCAATTAATTATTCTGCACAAGTGTCCATCACATGATCATTGTAATGTGTTTAAACTGTGTCACCTTGTCTCATTTTCGTGAGATTGTGCTTCGCCAGCAGTGTTTATGCATGTGCACATGATCTACTTTCAGGCCAAACAAGGAAAGTGATCTCAGGATTACTAGTGGAAATAAAAGGCAGTAAATCTACTACATAGAATAAAAATGACAGATGTTGAAAGGTCCAAATTTCTGTACAGCTTTGGAGCCATAAAAAACCCGGTAGGTGTCTGTTGCCATCAAAGTTTTAAAGGGTCAGAGCTATTTGGTAAGATACACCCAAATATCGGAATATAGACAAGTATGTCTTTCATGTATATCGCTTAATTACCCAGTATTTAACTGAAATGCTAAGCAATTTTAATTTAAAATGTATTTCCTTATAACATGACAAAAGCGGAAAGCAACACATAGAAATTATCAGTGATAACTGATAACCCCAAGTCACTGTTCAGTAACATTTTGTGCAACAGGTGAAACCAGTGGTAAGCCAACAGGTGAAACGACTTGTCAAATAGAATGTGTAAAAAGACTATAACAATAGTTTCTAGACTTCGGATATATTTTATTAACTCTAGTACAAAAATACATGCAGTCTCGTCAAAGGTGCAAGTTGAACTGAATAATTAAAGATGGCTACTAATGATGCTATGATGCTAATGCATAACTCTAATTAACCAATAGGATAGTCTATGGACTGTCACATGACTTGCAGGTTCAGGCAAAGGCAGGAAGCCTGCAGCACCTCTGGTATTAACTCTCACTGCAGTCTAAGACTGCAGCACCTCTGGCAGAGACTCTAACCGAAGTCTGGTCAGTTGACAAATAGCGCATCAAAAGCAGAGCACTCTAAAAGACCGATTTTTAATACATGTGACGCCATAAAGTTTTCTATATTGACACCGATATTTATTTTACAATACTTATGAAAAAATGAGTTACAACATTTTGAAATTGTTAGTAGTTTACTTCTATATTTATACTTGAATTATGTAACTTCGTATTCAAAAGAGTTATTAAAAAATTTATTTATACACCTTATAAGATTTACCCTTTACATTTGTTGTTCTTATTTACATGTTTAAAAGTTGATAATATCAATATATATTTAAAAGTGATACCTTAGAATTAGATGTCTGTTTGTTCAAAAACTATACTATCAAGTGTGATGCCTTAGAATAAGGTATTTTCGATTTTCATGTCTATAAAGTTATGCAATCAGTCGTGATGCCTTAAAATTAAAAGCCTATAAAATCCGTTTTTGGTATTTTTCTCTTCTCGCGCTTGTTCCACTGTTCTTCAGTGATACCTTAAAGTTCCTAATTCCGATGTTTCATTATCACTTTATCACTAATCTTTTGCCCGGAGAGGTTACAAGCACATCACGGGCATCAAAACTGGCATTATTATGCCGGTATTAGTAATAAAATAAAGTTTAATAGAAGACACAACTCAAGTCAACAGAATAAACTAAACTCAGAGAGGTTCTAGAACATCTTGAGTAATACGATCGGGGATTATTATGCCTCTAAACTATTCCAGATACACTTTTAGTAACTAGGTGACGCTAAACATTTCATAGCAATTTCAGGATTTGTTGTTTAGTTTTAGTGTCCGTTTTATTTTATTGTGAGTAACACTGATTTATGAAAATAATATGATTTCCAGTATGCTCCAATATTCTTCTCTGGTGCCTTTTTTTAAATTGAAATTAAGTTATACAGATAATGTGAAATATCTATTAGCCAAAATGAACGGCTTTGAATTCATACAATCCAATGACCCACTTGCTCTCATAATAGCGACTAATTACAAATGTAACTAAAGGTGTAATTCCTACAAATGCAGCATTCTAGTATTCTCGTGACATAAATAGAAAATAACAGCCCCTAAATTTATATATTAATTTGTCATTATTCGAGTTATCAAAATGAAATTGAAACAACGCAATTGGAAAACAACACATTGAATGTTTTTGTGCATAGATCATGTTACATGTGATTACATCGAAATGAAATCGTGTGTGCGTGTTTATCTGTACAGCAAGTCTTTGTAAACAGACATTGAATATACTTTTTTTAAATAAATCATCGACGTACAAAATCAATTTCATGTTTGAATAACGATAACGTTTCTTAAAGCTGCCAAATAAAATTAAGATAATTTACGCCTCCTCATGTAATATCAAAATTGAAAGACAGAGAAAGTCCTAAATGTCATGCTGGTATTGAACTGAATAAATGTGTTAAATGAATCTTTAAAGCAATAGTGGTTCTAAGCTAATGCACGCTTTGTGTTCCTACATTCTGCATTAAGCACAGACAGTTGATGCTGCAGTCCTGCACGGTTCTGGCTGCAGTGCCTGCAGTAGGAGTAGGAGGAGGAGGATTAGGCCTATAAACCAGCTGTAAGCTTCACACGGTTACACATGTACATGGACACAGACGACAACGTCCTTTCGGATGCTGCATAATTCACCGAGTTATTCTAGATTATTATCAATGCTTATTCCTTAAAAACTATGACAAATTGACATCACCAGGTTCTATCTCAACAGCAGGAATTGTGACGTCAGTCAACGCGTTGTTTCAGAGTTGGACAGAGAATTACATGTGATTTATGTTGAAATTCACACCGTATTGTACATATGAACAAGAGAACCGCATAGACATTTTTGTTCATGCATGGATACAATATCCCAAATTGATTCTGGTGGATTTGACAGATAGTTTGACATTGTAGGCATGGGATGTAACATAAAAACGTGCAGCCTTATTTATTGCAGACAATTCAACCATAAATCAGCTCTACAAAGTTAATTGTTTGTGATGCTGGTGTTTATAAGTGAGACTGCATTTGAATACATGTGTGTATGCGGAGTATATTGTGATATCAATGGAAATTAATCAACAAAACTTTAACTGATAAGGTAAGAGTTATCAATTATTAATTTCTGTATTGATTTAAACCAATATGAAACTAAAGAACACATGTACCTTTTAGATGACGTTGACGTACAAGTTAATGTTATTTGTAATTGAATCAACATTTCACATATGTTTGAAACACAAAATATCGTGATCAATGTAGCTAAATCAAATAAAGAAATTTCTATAAATTTCCGAACGTATGCAACAAAAGAGAAAACACAAGAGTTCCATGCTGTGCTTTTGATGTGCTATTGTTCCAGAACTGAATAGAATTTCATTATTTGTATAATTTCTTTATTATTAACTTTATTATTGGTAAAGGTAAAAGAAATTAGAGCGATAGATCCATGTAAACGTTATTGTGGATTTGAATGTGCACATTTATGTGTAACATACATTTAGGTTTTATTTTCTCCCATATGCCAATCATCACTGATGCTGTTGAACTAGACATCCAAACGATTTACGGAGGTTAAGAACCAAATGTGAGCCTAATTCATCATTGCTGGTTCTTTTTTTAAATCATATAAAGTATATTGTACAGATAGTCAATTGAAAATTTCATGCTGAGTTATTGAAATTCGGACATTAACTTTTGATAGTAATTTCACGATATGTACAATATACTTTCTGTTATTGAAATGCATTTTTAAGAATGCATTGCAAAAGGCCTTTTTGTACCATAATCATTAAGGTGGTAACAATAACACTTTGTTACGAGGGATACTTTTGAATGCTTCAACAACCTTGGTGTTTTTGTATATGGTTTGCTTCATGAAACAATCGCACCCAATGTCTTATGTAAATTTGAATCTCGTTGTCATGGATGCCGTATACAATGCTACTATCACCGTGTCGGGACTAGTACCAAATGACTTTAGTCAGAGTATCGCTTAACATTAAAACACACAAGGATAGATTAGATTTCAGATTCTATGAATAATAGATAAAGCTTGAATACACTCACCACTGAACATCTTCTGTAGAATACATATCACATTTTCATACCATTATGCGAAATGGGCGGATGTCACTTCATGCTGTTCTTTTCTCGGGAACAGACCTTTGCATGTCTTGTTGATTTCCTGAGATGAAGGAATATATTAGAGATAGACAAATATGGAATGCAAGACAGACGGAGACAGACACAGGGGGAGATAAGGCAGCAGAGAAAAAAAGACAATGATATACATTAAGAGAAAAAAACTGGGAATGAGAAAGGGAACATAAAAAAGGGATAGACAAGCAGAGAGAAAATAAATGAAAATTAGATTGCAGGTCTCAAATTTCTATAATTTATGTAGTATTTGAAAACAAAAAAAAATCCACGCAGAGCTATTGATGCGCATAGATCACAAAAGCAACGCGAGAAACTCTATTATTCCAAAAATTGGTCTCATTTACTGGATGAGAACAATAATCAAACCTCTAACGCAATGATATTGTGCGAGTCGAAGGCACAGCGCAAAGCTCTTTTGTTTACAAAGATTAATTTTCTAAGCTGACATAGCTCAAATGTGAATGTCCACGATGTTGGATGATTCTGAGTTACCTGAAAGTCAGTGCATGACCAATGATCGAGTCAACATCGTGTAATGACTGGAGTTTCATACTTTTTGCGGCAACTCTGGTCAGACTTAGCATTGATTTCTTGTAATGACATGTACAAACACCATTTATCTGGCAATAACTTCCTGTAGTGAGAATTACATTCAATGAATCCGGTCAATTGTTAGAACTAAATCAGTTAATAAAATCCTCTGCTTCACTGTTTTAAATGGATGTATTGCGGCACGTCAACATGACGTCACCTCACTACCTCAGCGGACAACATTATTTCAGTATCTGTTTGGTTGAAATTCCGTCGTATTAATGCCATACAAATCATGTGTTAAGAATTGCGTAATCATGTATTCTGATGTGGAATTTTACAATGGTTCAGCTTAAGCCTGTTGATTGCATACTATTTTAAAAGACGTATTCGCCCGGTACCACTTTCATTTTACATGTTACAAATATGGGTAGATAGAAATCTATTGTTCCATAACGCATTTCGCGTTCGCTGTTGTTGTTCTCGAAAATTGTATCCATCACGTGAAATTCCTATCAATTTTGAAAGGTCCAGAACAAAAGGAAGAACAAAAGAACTCCAAGCTATGCATTTGATGCCCTATTGTTCCTAAACTGATTGGTATTTCACCCTCTACTCTACACACTTCATACCTTGTAGAAAGTGCTGCTTAACCTCGCGATAATCTGGTTCATTGTAAGATAAAGTACTCGTTCAGCAGGGCTCAGCTGTGAAGATGCAGTTTAATGAGAACAATGTCTCGTGCAGAACCCGTATACATTACAGAGCTGGTGCGGCATGAGGGCATTTAAACACCAATCTCGAGTAGCCTCTTGAAAAACGACAGAAATGGTAATTTATTACGCTTAGTGATGCCTAGTGATCGCTTACCCAGTTAGCAAAGGTTTTTCGTCTACAAGTTTGGATGGTGGCATTTTAAAATGAATTCAGTTAAAATGTCTATGTCTCAGATACGTCAGCTTGCTAACTTTATGCCTGCTGTGATGAATGATGTTTGACAAATTGTAATTAGTTAAAACACCAGACACTACTACAGTTTTCGCCCATTAAGGTCAAGTTGGTTAGATCCATTCATTCTGGATATGGGAATTTTTCCCGTGTTGCAGACAATGAAACAATAACATATCAAAGGCATATTGTGAAATTTCTTTGTTCTCTCTTTTGTTTTGTACATTTCGGAATTGATAGAAATTTTAGGAGCTGATGACCCACAGATTTTGTTTTGCTTGCCAATTTTTCTAATTCTATCTGAATAGAACGGTGAATTGTATTCTTTATTGAATAGGTTCACTGCGACTTATTGTAGGTATCATATTGCGTGCGCGCCAAATTAACCTCCTCGAGTCATGTATCATGTATCTGCAGTGTAGATATATTTAATAGATCACAGGGAGACAGTGTGACAGCTTTTGATGACAGATTCAACTTCAGTAATAAATGTACATGATTATTAGCGTTCTACATTAGATTTTTTCAGTATGTAACATTTAACATTCGATAATTGAATTCGGTATTCAGCAGGTTCTAGCTGCTTCACTTCACATTAAAAACCAGTAGCAAAGGAATAGACGGCCATTTTATAAACACACAAAAGCTGGAATTGCTACAACTCACTAAATTTCTCAATTTTTACTTTGCGTTTCTACGACTTGCAAATTTGAGTTTTAAAAAGGATTTTATGAAAAGTCTTAATTTGATAGTTTACAAAATGCACATTGGATTTATGACCCCTTCAGATGCTGCACTCTCACGCCGGAGAAAGATAGCTCCATTAGATTAATACAGGGTAGTTCAATATGTCATCACGACAATCACCTTTTCATGGAAGGATAAATGTATTCTTACAACTGATGCAATTTGAAAACATACAAAACAAAATAACAAAAAAAATCTATGCTGTTCCCTTCATGTGCTATTGTCCCAAAACTGAATGGGGGTTTTCAGAAGCTGACTCATCAGTACACGGAATTCGTATCAGTTTGGAAACAATGGCGCATCAAAAGCGCAGTGTGAAAATTTTATGTCTTCTCTTTTCTCCTAGACGTCTCGAAACTGATACAAATTCCGTGTACTGTATTTGTATTGCAATAGTGCGGCATTTGTATGGTGATTATTCTTACATAGATTGCGGATAAGTTGTCTATTATCTTGACGCTTACCAGTCCATATCCCTCATCATTTCTTCTGTAAACAGTAACTAGAGGCGGATTAACCGGATAATTCGGGACGACGATTCGTGCTGCATGTTAATGATGTCGGCAATAAAGCGAGCTTTATTGCGACATAAATCTAATTAGGACAATAGCCCAGTCTCTTTGATAATCAGGGCATGCTGGAGCTGAACACGTATGAAGCATTTCAATACGGGATTTTAACCAATGATTGTTGTATTTTGTGCGATAATTATATTCTACAACAGTAGACAACGTTGTGTCAACTTTCTGAAGAATGTCTGTTCATGGCCCAGCATTTTAGGAAAAATAAGTGTTTTTAATTGTTTTAAAAACACAGCATGGAAATATGCTGTGGCAAAATAAATTTCATCAGAGGATAAAATTTCTGTCGGTTCAGGAACCATTTAATGGCGCATCGCCCAGGGTAGATTTCTTTTGTTCTCCCTTAAGACATTCCCAAGTTGACAGGAGCTGTTTTGGAAGCTGTGGTTGATAAGTTTGAATTTTCCAGAGGATGAAACGTTTTTATGACTTTTCATTTTGCAAACAATAGAAATTTCTGCTGTTCTCGATTGCTCACAAAAGTGAACGACGTTTTTAGCAGAATTCTGATGCAATAAATTATGGCACGAATTTATCATTCCTCTTTCAAATAACAAAAGACATTTACATTCACATGTAAACAACAGCATGAACTTCTACTGTTTCTCTATTTCCTCTGATTCTATTCCAGAATCTAGATTTCGGAATTTAAAATACAGGTAATTGACCCTCTAAACGTGGCAGTGCTAGTAAACAGAGCTTTATTGGTTCATAAATCTAATTAGGACAGTCAGTGTGTCTCTGTGCCAAGCTCTGAATCTCCTGTGCGGGGAGGGAGATCCATCTCCACAGCCAAGACGTGACCTAGATCACAACACTTTCATTATCTAACGCTGTTCTCTCGTATCCGTGTAAATACACATGACTTCCAGTACACAGGATATTTATATAGAATGTAAACTAGTGCTTGTCTACAACCAAGTCATATTTTGGGAGCAACGATGGGGTTAGGAGTTCTCGTATGTTTTGAAACGACGCTGCTCCTGAAATTCCTATCATTTTGGAAACGTACAGAACAAAAGAGACAACAAAATAATTTCACGCTGTGCTTTTGATGTGCAATTGTTCCAAAACTGATAAGAATTTCATTCTTTGAATTCTGAATCCCATTTTAATAGAGAAAAATGGGAAAATAGAAAATAGGACTTATTATTTTAATCTTCAAATTCTCATTAATTTTGAAACAAACTGCATTTGGCTGTGGAAATGCTTTTATAGCTGCCCTAGAGACCCAAACACTGTGTGACTGAGAGGTGTGAGATGCATTGTGCTCTAATTACAATCAACACTGCTGAACATCTGAAAACTGTCACCAGTTGATTGATTGCAATAGCTAATTGCAAAAGGTGTGTGTGATGTGACCTTATTAGCAAAAACAATAAAGATGAGGTACAGCTGTAATGAAAACCTGGTCAGAATGCATCCCTGTCTGGTGTCAATAAGGGCATCAGATGGGGAATATATATTTTGTCAAACGTTTTTTCGGTAAAAATAATGGAACTTCAGCTTTAAAGAAGCTGTTTCAAGTGTCTTACAAAAATGAACAATATTTACTGAACGATCATAAAAGTGAAACGTATATTTGCGTCTTTATGAAAGTTCCATCAATCTGGATAATTTGAATAGTCTATTTTACTGTTGAAAGCAGAATACATACACTTTCCTTTGCACCTAAATGCTATAACCTTTTTACTTTTAAGAAAGATATTAATTATCTGGCCGATTAGTATGTAAACAAATTTTTAGTTGCCCTGTTACGTCGCTTATTTATTACAACTTAACAGAAAACATAACTATTTCAGACTGAAATAAGTTTTATCCGAAATTTCTAATGAACAAGAATGCCTTTTAGTCGAAGGCCCACCGCCCACTGTCAAGTAGTCATTAAAGCATAAATAGTCATGAAAACATGAAACACTACAAAAATATAGTCATTTGACCCCCTATGACCTTGACCTTTAAATGACCTTGACCTACTTGTCTCAAATATTGTAAAATGAAATGATGTTAGCAGATAACAATCAAAACATGACACTTTTTGTTGCTCTGACCTTGAACTTGACTCAATAACCTTGGCACTCAAACTTGACCTACATATTATGAAGATTTACCACCATACCAAAACTTAAGTTTCTAGGTCAAGTCGTTCATAAGTTATAGCCTGAAAAGACAGACAGACAAACACACAGATAGATAGAAAGACAGGACTGAAAACATTGACTTACCGCGTACAAAGACGGTAATAAAAGTAGACGAACAAATCAGACAAGTTAATATTTTTCGAAAGCTGCAGTGTATTAGGATTTTATCCCGCTTCCTTGTATTTTTATAACTTGTATTGGGCTTAACAGTCTAAAATATTTCGGAAATAGCTAAAATGGACTAAAGTCACTTTCTTATTCATCGCAGTCACCACTTATTTATATCTATGCCCTTGGAGACAGAAGGGAGAAGATAAAGTAGATTAAATACTAAGCTGTTTGCCTAAAGCAGTATTCTTAAACCTGAAGATACACGATGTAATCTAATCTTACTTGAGCAATATTATATTACATATAGAAAGTTTAATTCTGTGGGAAGAAGCCAGGACTCAGCTCCTGAAATTCCTATCAGTTTTGGAACAATAGGGAATCCAAAGTACAGGTGGGAGTTCTTTTGTTCTCCTTTTAGTTCTGCACGTCTTAAAATTGATAGGAACTTTAGGAGTTGTGATACTTCTGACAGAAAGTCATTCTCAGCTTAGGAAAATAGAATACTGGTATATTTACTTGAGAACATTTGAAACAAAAGAATCTATGATGTGCTACTGACGAGGTGAACTTGTATTGTTTCCGAAATAGATAAAGTGTTTGTCCACTGGAACGTCAACTCTCCCCATTTTTCGAATCAGGGAACAGAAATTTATTTTGTGATATTAGAGGTTTTGCCAAATGCGATGTTCACCTAATTCACCTAATTAGGTTAGAACTTTATCAATACTATCTTAGGTATTTCTACCAGTAATACAAATTTTGGTAGGTGTCGAAGAATGTTGCCAGTATATTAAGGCAAAATCAGTGCACTTGCTGTTTTTTGGACCATACCACTTTTGGTGTGTATCCTAAGTGCAATTGTACAACAATGGACAGACATGTCTTATATCAGTAAAACTGTCTCAGGAATTAGTTGAATCGGATGAGTTAATTTACCTGTTTTTGGTTTATGTAGAAACAGATGATTTTATGTGGGGTTCTCATTGGTATTTATGATCATTTTTAAAAAAATATCCACAGACTTTTGAGTGGAAAATCAGGCAACTTTCCCTCGCTATTCTAAATTGTTTCTTAAAGCTGTAGATGTTACCATGTGAATACGTAATTTATTGTTCTGTTAATGAGGCCACTGAACTAGAATACTGCAGACACACAGCTGCCATGGCAACATATTTTATGTAAGCCATCTAAATAACTCATCTATCTCAACGGAAACCATGGTAACAGATTAAAATTTGTCGTGCTTCATTATATATTGGAGAATGAATAAGATTACAGCTTACATAGGCGAAATTTGAACATATTTAAAAGCTAACTGTTGCACTATTATCAGGGCTCCGCTTGGCTCCATTAGTGATCTTTAAATTCTCATTTTAACTAGCTTTAATTCATAAGGGTCTGTGTTTTGGTAATCAATACACTAAACAACAAAATTCTAATCGTGTGTGTCATAGCGTTCTGTTGACAACAAAGTGTAGCTTGTATTTATTGCCGCAATCACCCAGCGGGCGGCGGAAAATTCCTATGCGTTACCAATGCAGTTCAGCACACCATCACATAATTTAGCTATAAAATACTGCGTTTTGACATACACTTTGTGCTGTACAGCAAAAAACTGCCATGATAAAAAAAACGGAGCAAATAAAGCTCTCAACTATTTAGATTTGTGTATTTACGAAACGTAATGAAACTACGTAAAATAGAAATGACAATTAAGGTGAAAATTCTCTGAGGCATTGTTAGTCCCCTTGGTAAAGGATTAGTTACCATACATATCTGCTTCTTAAGGACTAGAAACCGAATAAAAAACAGCCATTTATCCTCATCCATTATCACCCAAGGCGACACTGCAGGCTGACTACTGACCTACTGACCTAAATCAGATAAGCTGCACGTTTTAAGCTGACTTTGTACGTTTTGCGGAGAGTACGTTTGCCATTGCATCACTTGAACTAAAATAACTTCAGCTCCTGAAAAGATTATCATTTTCTGTTTACACGAAATGCACAGTGTGCCCTTTAAGGGTCTCCATACACAGCATGTACATGCATAAGGATATACAAGGCAGATGGAGACAATGTCTAATCGAATTGATATGGTGAAACAATTAATAGACATAGACATCCACGGGAAATCCGGCATTTTACAGAGACATAAAATGAAGACCTTTTAGCCCGCTTTTTTACTCAAATTTTTCATCAACGCTAATAAAAAGTTTATTCTTATTGCGATTAGTGCAAATTCCATCAAATTTAGATGAAACACAGGACAGTCAGATGTAAAAGATTAAGAAAGTGATCTAGTTAAAAAAATAACATTACAATTAAAAGTCGCCTTCCCGAAAAGACGTGCAGTTGAACCTCTTTAATGTACAACTTTAGGCAAATAGGCTCAGACATAGATTTCGTTATACGATAAGCTTGTTGTCATAGATACAAATGGTTGTGTGTAGAAGTGATGCAGTAAATGGTTTGGTAATTGATGAAGGGTTACGGATTATCATTACTGCGACATTAACCTGATGCGGATTTGTTTCATTATCTACTTATTGCATTAGGCTTGTCCCAACTACAAATATATTTCTTTGTTTATTTATTTACGTTGGTGAATTGAAACTCGAGGGCTGAAATCAAATTCATTTTATTGGCAGCTTACAAAAGAAAGCCTTGCAGGAAAAGCTTAAAGATAAATGAACAGGATTTCACGAATCGAACAAATACTCTTTTGCACCAGTGATTTACCCCATTTGAATAACAGTGCCAAACTATTCCTCATCCAGTTTAGTGGTTCAACCTCGTTAAGATTGATTTGTCCGAGGGGCACAGAGGAACTGAGTTCTGATTTTCTTTGGCAATAATATTTGGAATTGACATTACACTATAATCAATCTTACAGCTGGTTAAATTGTGATCATTTTATGTTTACGCTGAGAAGGCGTAATATTTCATTTGATTTCAGTAAATGGAGACATAGCATACACTAAATCGATGTTTACTATATTAAAATACATGGCATGAGCGTACAATGGGAATCCGGCCATTTGCGCAGACACAAAATAAAGACCATCGAGCCCTCTGAGTTGTGATGTGCGCAGAAAGAACTGAGCATCATGCGAAGAACTAAAATAAAAATCTCTGTGACGTACGGACTCATAATGAGGAAAGGAAATTACATGACGTAATCCAACAGAGATGGAGATGACAGTTTTGTCATTATAAGCCGGACACATCATTTCCTGACATTGCGTTTTAACCCACAGGATTAAAAGGCTTCTTTTACCTTGATAAAAATGCTCTGAATGAGTAATCAATCCATGACAATTTAAAACAAAGAGAATTATTTGTATCCAGTTGGTCGCGAATAGCTTGGGGTACGTTGCTGTGAAATGTAATTACCGTCTGACCTGGAACATGGACAGAATAATGTGTCAATAAACTAGCTATCCAAATAACGTGGCATTAAATATTGATGCAGGACGTTGACTGATGTTCTGTCTTCAGCACACGGAATTTGTATCAGTTTGGGAACAATGGCGCGTCAAAAGCATAGTGTGAAGTTCTTATGTCCTGCCTTTTGTTCTAGACGTTTCGAAACTGATACAAATTCCGTGTACTGGAGACGTGATGGTTTATTTTGGGATACCTTCATTGTAAGGATCAAAATAAAACACTGAAATATAAAGAATATTTAATATGACAAATATGATAACTTAAAATATATTTTTGAAATATGTTATGTTATTTTTTAAGATCAGTTAGAAATGACTGTTTTAAGCTTGTTTCACTGATTGTTAAAGTTGCAAAATTCAATAATGGTTGATGTTGATTGTTGATGTTATGATAACAATTACAGCATGAAATTCTATTCAAAATTTATGGCTGTTCAGTTCAGCGCTTGAAATTCCGATCATTTTGGAAACGTCCAGAACAAAAGGGAAGACAAAAGAATTCCATACTGTGCTTTTAATCTGCTATTGTTCCCAAACTGATAAGTATTCCATATTCTGTGGAATAAAAATGTGACAGCTTAGTTATTCAATCTCGGAAAACAGATCTTTGACTATTCAAATCATGAATTTCCATGGCTTCCAAAAAAGTAATTGAATAGAGGATAAAACTTTTTTTTTTAAGTTTTAGAGTAATAAAATGTCACATTGTGTTTTAACGATATTCTCTCGGTTGTTCTCTGAGAAGATTTGAAAAGTATTTCAGGGTCTGATATTGACTTTTTCTAACCTTGATTACATAATTTGACTACATAATTTCCTGTTATTTGCTGATAGCCTGACTTTTGTGCATCCTCCAGGAAATTGCTCTTCATTTCAACGAGCTATCTCTATTAATGGAGCTCTGTCTCTCCCTGTCCTTTTTCCCACGTTTGACTCCGCTTTAGGCCAGGATAATATTGTGGTAATTGCGGCCTTAAAAATGTGAGGAGGAGACCCACGTTTTCTACGTTAATTCCAAGACCGAAATTTTGGGACAAATCGTAGAACCTATTTACATTACACAAAAATCGTGTCATTTTGGAAACGAAGAGAACAAAGGAGAGAAGGAAAGAATTTCACGCTGTGCCTTTGATGCGCTATTGTTAAACTTCTGATACGAA
>JBCAUI010355850.1:0-14902 GCA_038406195.1 Haplosyllis anthogorgicola | reverse complement strand
CATTGGTACGAGTGACTGCATGCTTGAGATCTAATTGTTTAACATCAGACAGAATAAAAGGTTCAAACTACCAAAAGTACATTACCATTGTGTTGCTACCTTGTTAATTGCACACGGGTCCAGACGACGGAAGAACCCTGCGTTATCCTCTGCCGAATACACAGCGACAGAAACACACACACGCGACAATCATTTCTCAATACGTCAGAAAGAGCCATTTAGATCCAATAACTGATGCCCATTCACATAATTAAAGCACTGTGGGTGAAGGTTACGAACGAGCAACTATTTGACCGTTTTAAAAATAAATGATAATGTAGAGCTATTTTGCATCTTTTGTAACTCATTGGATTTGTATACACTGTAAGCTTTGTCAGGTTTATGGATGTGTCTCGATAAATAGATATATCTCGCCTGCACTCTCTCGCAAGAAAGAGTGCAAGCGAGAGATCCAACCTTGCTTGAATACCCAGGGGGAAGGTCAGGGGTAATCAGTGGCCCCACAAATGGACCCTGTTTAAAAAAATTATTGACAAAAATACAGGAATGAAAACAAAGTAAAAATTAAACATCAAGGAAAGAAGCAAAAAAAAGGTATTTTGTTCAAGTAGCGCTTGATCTTAATTTACTTTCTTGTATTGAAGGAATCGCACTACAATGAAGTACGGTTTGATGTTCATGTCCTTTATTTTCATAAAAAGTGTCTTTTCACAAAAAAAGAAACAAAAGAAACCCAGCTGAAAACAACGTGTGACAAAGTATACAATTTGTGTACAATTATTTCTGCAGTTTTTTTCTATGCTACACTTGTAGGTTAAAAAAAAGAAAGTGTAAATCATAACGTTCCGGTCTTATAAAAGAGTTTCTTATGATTCCATCTCCGCAGCAAAAGTAACATGAATCAAGTCACGAAAACTTAAAAAATAACGAGTGACGGTACAAGAGAGGCAGAAGTGAAAAAAAGAACAAAACATTCCGATACAATACCGAAAGTTAATAGTCAACTGCTTGGGGCCAAAATGTCATCTTGGTTATTTCATTACAAGCTTTCTGTGTCTAATGGGCACGCAAGATTCGCCTGAGGTTTTTTTTATTGTTTTCCACCTCAGATAAAAAGATTGTAATGGTGTGCACATATTTTTGCAGTGCTTTTCATGGGTGTTTAGTTTAATAGTTAATGCCCCACAGATAAGCCAGGGTGCTGTGTAATCCCTCAAGCATTTACTCTGGAATGAGTTGATCTCACATGCCATGTGAAGGATGTGTGTCTATGGTGCTCCAGATCATGTACACTGTAATGAGATCTGGATGAGACCATCATGTCTTCTGGGAAACGCACACATCATTGTTTAATGTGGAACACTAAGAAATCACTGGTAAGAGATCAAAATACACGAGGCTTAATTGGGTCAACATGAAATGGGTCAGTCCATGTGTGACTGTAGTACGACACGGCAGTACAGGCCTCCGACAAAAAGAACAGATCCATTAAACTTTTGTCTCTGACTCTGACTCTGTCTCTGTAAAATTACAAATCAATTAAAAAACAAAACAATATAAATTTTTACATTTTATATTGTTATGTTGTGGTTAGGCAATAAGGAGAGCATTGAGTTCGTACAGTTAAAACTCCTTTTAGTGTCCATCCTAGAGTATTGTGTGATATATTTAGTCTCACCAAACTCAGAGCTGGCAACTAAAGAGTCGAGGCTAAACTGTAACGTCGGACTTAAGCCGGATATTTACGGCAATTACGGCTTAATACTTTGTAGTAATTGTGTCTCTCCAGTTAATTTATGAGTTGAAATACCCAAATAAAGAGCTTATCATACTCTATGTGAAATCTGGATCACTGTTATTACTAAATAATGTGAATTATTTCACACTAAAAGCAGGTTGATGAAAACCAATGGCAAAAGCGACTACTAGTAAATAAGTGAGTTTCTAATGCGTTATTTCCAGCTTGGTTTTAGATCCTTCAGTCAACAAAAAATTGACCGTCATTAAACGCTTATCTTTCTCTCCTGGAAACCCAATGTTTGAAGAACCACCAGCCACGGTGTTGAAGTTACACTGAAAGTCTCAATAGAGAGGTCAAGTTGCCCGTTTAACGTCAACTTGTACGCGTAAGAGGAATACTGAAATCACCCAATTCCCCTCAGCAGCGAACGTAACACCGCCGAATAGCTCAGCAGCGTTACATTCGTCGCTGAGGGGAATCTGGCGATTTCATGTGACATATTTTATTGGTTTAAATTACAGTTTTTATCTGCACTATTTTGAGCTCACACGTATAGGTACAGGAAAAACGGGTAACTTGGCCTCTCATTGAGTTTCTCTATCTCCTGATTAACGGTTGTCATTAGTGAAATTGAAGTGCGAGAACAATAGGAGACGGTTGTACAGACACCCACACAATGTAAACCAGCCGGGACCAGCCAGTAAATGGAACATTATTGTCCAGAGGACTTTATGTTCCAGAAGAAAATTGTTGATAGATGTAAACTGGATCTCAATGTATGTTGCAATCTGTTTTCTTTTTGGATTGAAGATTTGAGGGGTATTCCAGGGAATATGTAAAACATGAAACATTGATCTAAATGATCTATTTATCTATTTTTATTTGTTTCATAATGAAAAGCGCAGTCATCCTTACCAGTAGGACTGCAGCTATAACCCTCACTTGCTACACACTGGGGACACGCGTATAAAGAGTGGTAAAGCAGTGGCCACGTAATATGGTGAGCAGAGGCACAGACCCTTGAACATACAGCAATAGCTAAACGGCTCCCGGACTTAGAATCTGGATATAACGAGGGCTTACTACCAAAGTATGGGCCTTAGGCTTACACTTAAAGATGAGAGACTTTTATCAAATCTTATATGAAACTGGCAATACTCATGACTCAGTTGGTCATAAGACATGCATTGCAGGATGAACTTCTTTAATTTGGAGATGTTAGATTTTTTGTCATGAGATGAGAGCATTGAGACAATATGGATTGTAATTAATCACCATAGAAGTATCATATTTTGAGTGCTGGAGCCAGTGTGCCTGTTAAAGGGAAATTCTGCAGACAAATGTATTCATCTCAGAACCAGTCACAACACAGTTTACATCCAGCCCTCTACATGTGTTTTACCTCTGTGAACTCAAGTGTTAGACTCCGAACTGCAAATGACTGTACACACACAACACCTATTGACTGTTTCTTTAAGTCTTCTCATCACGCGATATGTATAAATGCTTCTCCCACTTATATCATGATTTGAACAAGAGGCATCGCACTTTACTATCATGTGTCTTGCGGCGAAGTGTCTGAGATTTTGTGAAGCATCGATAATGCCTCAAGTAACTCTGGTGCATTATTCAATTGAGACCTTATTGCTTATGTTTCCTTCGCCTGGACTTATTGATGTATCCGAGAGGATAGCTTTGTTCGAACTAAAACACAATGCTTCCAGTCACTTTATTTATTTACATTTTGAATGGATCTTTAAGGTTAATCCACTTTAAAATGACATTCTTCTGTGCATTTCTCTTGTGTGTGCCACCCAACACTAGGGTGTAGAACACAAGAGATCAAAGCATTAAGAAAAGTAAACACAATTAACAATACCTAATCCCCATTTTCTGTAAGATCCATTCAGTAATGTAAATAAACATAAATAAACATAATTACCAAAGGAGTAAGTTTGGACAAATCTAATGTAAGCAGACAGGCCTAATGTAAGTAGACATCAATAGTGGTTTTGTTTTAGTGGGGCAAGTCTAATGTAAGTAGACATCACTAGTGGTTTTGTTTTAGTGGGACAGGCCTAATGTAAGTAGACATCAGTAGGGGTCTTGTTTTAGTGGGACAGGCCTTATGTAAGTAGACATCAGTAGGGGTCTTGTTTTAGTGGGACAGGCCTAATGTAAGTAGACATCAGTAGAGGTCTTGTTTTAGTGGGACAGACTCAATGTCAGTAGACATCAGTAGAGGTCTTGTTTTAGTGGGACAGACCCAATGTCAGTAGACATCAGTAGGGGTCTTGCCCTCAGAGACTTTGTTGCATTTACTCAATAGGAACAAGTCAGGAGGCGAAAGTTCCATTAGAGACTAAATCAGATGCGGATATTTGCTGGGAATATGGATATTAGATTCCTGGAAAGCCTCTGGATTCAACAAGCGTTAACCCTTTGCCTTTTGTTTACTTATTCTGTTACTAAAAATAGACAAATGTACTTTACTGAGTTATTTTAAGGCGGTATTGCATACACATGATTTGTTTCACAATTTATTTTTTGATTACTTTTCGCAATTTGTTTGCAATTTTTCAATTGCAGTCTCTTGAATGAAAACACCCGTTTCTAAAGTCATTACGTCATAACGTAATGTCGTAACGTAATGACGTGACGTAATGACGTGAACAATTTTGGTTCTGTCTCTTGATTTATATTTTGATGGTTTCCGTCAGTTTTTGATTCCATAGAATCGAAGAGAAATATTTTTGTGAAAAAAGAGTCTACCATTAATTAGTTTAATAAGTCTAACATCCAAAAAGCCTCTGGATTGGGAGATTTTCCTGCTGTTTTTGAGGAGGTTGTGAGTTTGAAGAGGTACAGCGGCTATTGATCAAATCACAGTCCCTTCTACATGCTCGAGGCTGTGTGAGAGACTTCCGCTGTTTGTTTTCATGTCAAATGTTCTATTTGGTTTTACAGTTTAACAAGGCTCGGAGTATTCTTTGGAAAGTTTGACAATGTGTCCATATCACACTGATTCGACTTTCGGCTCCGAAATTATTCCCTGTCTGGGATTTATTCAACACTTTTGTTCTGGCTTATGCAAGTTTTGAATTTTTATTTTTGGTTGTATAGTATTCATAGATCTGAGTGGATCTATTTTGCAGCTTTTTCAATGCATATCGTTTACGAATTGGGTCTACCATTTCTGTGCGACAAAAAGTAGTTTTAAAAAATCATTTATTTTAATCATCAGCTGTAGCCTTTGGAAATAAACTAAATTTGAAAATCGTAATTATTTTTTTTTTGGGGTGGGGATAAACCCGAAACAGGGAATCAATCTGAAGCTGACCCCTCCCCCATCCATCTGCCTTAAGGTAATGGAAAGGCAATTGTGGTCAAGGAAGTGAAATGAATCATTTTGCTTTTCTCTTGGGTATTCCCTGTGATGTCACAGCTGGGTATACCCCCAACACCAGTGTACATGCACATCCCCTGAATGAATGCATATTATATCTTAGTCAGGAATGCTCTTTTATTTTAAGGGTAGACAAAAGAAGGTTTTATCATGTTTTACTAATATCAAACATTTCAGAAGTGGCTATTTATCTAATATCTAATAATTGAGTAGACACCAAAATGGGGATTTAGTCATATACAAAAACAGCACTTGGTGTACATGCATTTGACAAGGGGGGCTGAATGGGGTTGTTCATATATTCTTTTTGATACTCAGTTTTTCCTCCTTTGTGAAAGGATTTGCCAGAAGTTCATAACATGCAAATTAGTAGCAAAATATACTAAAATTTTGCGTCAAATGGGGGAAAAGGTAGTGAAGGTTTACTTATTGATAATACCTTTAAATGGACTTAGCATTGGCGGATCTAGGGGGGGCGGGAGGCACGCCCCCCCCCGTACGGGCCAAAATTTCTTCATTTTCATGCAGTTTTTTGGGATTTTTACGCTAAAATTGGGTAAAAATTGGGGCGCCCCAAGGTTGGCGCCCCCCCCCACGAGAAATTCTGGATCCGCCACTGCTTGGGGTACAAATTACCACATTAAATCAGCTGGTACTCAGAATCTACAAAGAGTTGAAACAATTTAGTCCAAATATGGCTTATTACAGACATTTTCTTTCATACAGACTGCTTTCTGAAGTAATACTTCATGCATTTCAAAGCACTTTAAAATTCATATTTATTGTGAAAAATAATGATCCACATGGAATATTCCCAGCCACACTCAAACACTGATATTCTGCTTGAAATGAAATCTAGTCTTCATATCCGTTTGGAAAAGGAATATCAAAACCTCTCAATGTGATCTGGAGGGTCTGTGAGAGTGAGATTAGGTCGTGTGACGGTCTCAGGAGGGGGAACGTTGCATGACAAACTGACGTATAAATACACAATCAGGGTGTAGGATATCAGCCTCGTAATGATACAAGAGCCTCATGCAAATTCGTAATGCCAGTAGAAACCTCATTGACACAATGTTAAACTTTTGAACCAATTTGTATAAAATTCAAGTGATAATTGCTGAAAATAAGGGTGAGACAATAAGCAAAATGATTTATTGCATGGCTACTTGTCTCCATTTTATAGAAATAAGGACAGATGTGAGTGATAATCAGTGCATAAGTACCCATTTAGAACAATGAAAATAGGATGGCATTTTTCACCATTTTTAACATTGTCTCAATGGACTTCTGGTTGGCATTATGAATTTACCTGAGGCTCTTGGGTCATTATGAGATTGACATCCTGCACCCTGACAATACAAAAAAAACCCCGGTGAAATGGAGAGAGTTTATTCTGGTCCTGGTGGGAGTTATTACTTTTGTATTAACTTGCGGTTGTCGCTATTTAGCTTGTTATTAGTTTGATCCGGAATAATAACAAAAGCAATTAATTTGCTTTAAACTGAGAAAAGATTGTACTTTATTTCTTGCAAACATTTCACAAAACATGTTGCTTGCTGGAAGTCTCAATCTAAACTGAATTCAAATTGAAATTGTTTGTAACAGCTGGGGAATGCTTGTGTCTGATTGGCTGATAGGCTAACAGCTTCCTGCAGATGCACGTGCAAGCATACTGCAGTCACTATTACCGGGCTCAATCTGTTGCAAGACCAGATGTAATACAACTTCGACGAATTTAATCAGGTAATAAACTGAGCTGGTTGGTACACGTGGTAAACAAAGTGTTGTTTAGATTGTACCAACTCTGAGAGAAAATTAAAATAGTTAAGATCAGTGGTGACACTTTTTTAAACCAAATGGAAGTACCCACACTTGCACTTAACTGAAACATTATCAATATAACAAAACTGTGTCAGGGATTCCCTTTCCCTTCATTTCCTGTTGTTCCATTTCATTAATTTTAAGTGTTTTCCATTTTACCCCAATTAGTGACGCTAATTTTCCTTTTATGTTGATTCAAAGTAATTTCCCAATATCTTTTTGCATCAGCCATTTTTGCACATCAAAAGTGGAATTCTGATTGCATTAAACAAAATAATTTAATTTTCGAAGAACTACCACGGTGTAATTCCTTATCAGCTTCACCATTAATTGCTACTCTTATTGCGTTAAGCCCAGAATCAATATTATTCAAATATCCAATTTTAAACGAACGCTGAAAATTCCTTATTTTCCAATTTTCAAACAAGAATCATCAAATTTTAAAAGTATTGATTCAAATTCTTGAGGGATTCCGATCAATTTTTGGTACATTTTACAATAGGAGATGTGATTACTTTACGCCAGCCTTTCGGACAGACTGACTGTGATGTGAAAGGGGAAGTGCCAGCACCGCACTCACTGAGTCCGGATCATACAATTACTCTCATCCAATTCCCTTTCACAATTGTTTCCCTTTTAAAAGCATTTTACTCGCCCCTCACTATTAATAACGCCGGGTGTAACTGTTATGTGCGATTATTATGAGAAAATCCCGTATCCAACAGGGTGTATGATGTTAATCTCCTAATGACGCAACAGCTTTAAGCAAATTCATAATGCCACGAGAAGTCCTACTGACACAATGTTAAACCTTTGGATCAATTTGTATTGAAGTAAAGTAATTATTTCTGAAAATAAGGATGAGAATACATGAAAAGTTATTTTATGTCTTCTCGTCTCCATTTAGAAACAAATAAAAAAAGGGCTATTGGGTCCATAAGTCCAGCAGTGAAAATAAGATGACATTTTTTGCCATTTTTAAGATTGTTTCACTAGGACTTCCGATTGTCATTATGGATTTACATGAAGCTCTTCCATCATTACGAGATTTACATCCTACAACCCGATCTAAAGGTATGTAAGGGAGCTCAAATAAGGTTTCGTTTCATGGCAGCAATTGTATTTTTTGTATTCTTTCTCTAGTCCGCCTTTATGTATTGTATCTAGTTTTCTATTTCTGTGGTCAATATTTGCCCTCTGAATGGCCGAAATAAGTGGTCCGTGTTATGACTAGCGGGCGTAGAGCTGTAATACAATCCTACAAACATAACTGACATTTTTACCAAGCTTGGATTATACTAGCCAAATCTAGCTTGAAATGTACTAGAAATAAGATTTGAACTTGCATAACATAGCTCTTGTTCCCAACTGATCACACTGCCATTAAAGGCTATTCATATACTGTATTAGACTGAACAACTGCCTAGGTGGAATCATTGTTTCATGCCAACATGCTCATTGTCCGGGAAGAAGTGAATCCGTGCAATATACAATGCTTGCCTTGTCGAGAAAATAATCATGGAGTGAAGTCATTTATGGGCAACTGGCACCCCTGTTTCGGACTTGGGAAGACTATCCACAGGTTTTAACAGGGTGGACCTGCTGCTTTTGACCTGCCTTCCGTTCAGTAACCTGCTTTTTTGCACCCTGCACAAAGTGTCACCAAGCAAACCATATTGCAAATTTTGTATTCATGGAGTAAACTAAAATCAGTCCAAATATGATCCCAGTCTGTCTAGAACTGGTGTCCTCTCTCTCACAGGAAATTAACGAAATTGTTCAAGGCCCCTGATCAAACAAAAGACTATGCTTATGTTCTCAACGTGTGTTCTTGTTTGGTGCCAAGGTATGAGGTATGTATGATCAGAACTTGTTAACAAGAACATTAAATATACAGATTTAATTAATAAAGCTGGCACAGACACTTAGTGCATTGAACAGGAGCCAATTTAAGAAAGGAAAACGGTATCTTACCTTCGATTAGTATGTATCCATTGTTATACTATATTAAAGATAATCCACGTGGGACTCTAGAAAATCCATGTGTAAGGCAATGCGGCCTATCTATCTATTCCACAATACAGCTCTGTACATGTTGGTAGCATGACAGCTGTAGACAGACTAACTGTGGTCCGGACGATAAAGCTGCTATGTAGCTCCTGGTGTGTCTATCAGTCGGGTAGAAGCTGGCGTGAAGCTGGCTCCGTACAATACCACAGGAAAACAGCTCTTTTACGGTTATTTGTTGTCAAGTTGTATTTATTTCCTCTCTCAGTATCTTAAAATAGTAATGGTGAATTTGATTAATTTTGGTTTTACTTTTTGATGGAATTACCAATTATTATAGAAATGCAATTTTAGTGACAGAGTACTACTTGTACTACTCAAGTTCAGAAATTGCGTCAAATGTAATCACCAGATTACCAAATATTTCTTAGGGTGGGAGTAATTTCTTCAACAATAAGAACAGGAAAAAAGAAGTGGTTGCTTTGGTGATGTAACCAGGACATATAATTGAGAACGTTATTAGCGAGGTTAAGTACCACGTTTTACGTCACGTCGTACGTGTAGGAAGAATTCTGAAATCACCAGATTACACCTCAGCAGTAAATGTAACTTTGCTGTGTTGAGGTAGAATCTGGTGATTTAGTGTGGCGTATTTTGTAACGTAACATTACAGTTTAAACGTAACTTGGCAGCGTTAAATTTACCACTGAGGTGGAATCTGGTGATTTCTCCTTTTAGCTCAACATGTCAGCACTTTCTTATACATACACGTGTACACGTATAGGACGGAGAAAACCGTGGTGCTTAACCTCACTATTAGAAAGGTCAAGTTACCCGTTTTCCCTGTACCTGTACGTGTAAGCTTAAAATGGTGCAAATATAAATTGCAATGTAAACCAAGGAAATATGTCACATGAAATCACCAGATTCCTCTCAGTGGCGAAGGTAATGCCGCCGGGTTACTTGGCAGTGTTACGTTCGCTGCTGAGGGGAATCTAGGGATTTCAGTATTCTTGTTACAAGTACAAGTTCACGTTAAACGGGTAACTTGACCTCTCTATTGTCTCACTTAAACATGGCTGGTAATGCGGTTTAGAACAGATAACCGTCAGGGTTGGATGTCCACGTTGCGTGTTGAGCGATAATGAAGGCTACTTGTGTAACGTCGCACATGTCGCTCTCTGTACTAGTCTCTCTTTGTTACTGACACTATGTGAGACCTAGCATCATAGCATGAGAGACTGTGGGCAGTCTGTCTGTCTGTCTGTCTGTTTGTCTGTTTGTCTGTCCGTCCTGAAAAGTGGTCTTTCTCAATTTGTGATTAGCAATAAGAATTTACTAAGTTTATAAATAATACTGTATCCATGGCAAACCTGGATTGAATTATTCTCAGTAAACTTCCAATAACACATTCTGAATCCAGGTACCATCACTAAAACTAGAAGTTCAATCATATCCTTTCCAATAAATTAAACAGAGTTAACAAATTAAATGAATTAAGAAAATCCTAGACTAGTCTTCTGTGGCGTTTACACAAAATGTAAAATTAGAACCGGTGGGAACCAAACGTTAGTCTAATCAACGCATGGGTCCTGAATTTGATCTCCGCGTTGTGAAAACTAATGCTTCAGTACAAAGGTTATCCAGGCTGATCTGCCTCTTAATTAATCTCTTTAACTATTCAGAAGGAAAGCTTTTGTCAGCACGTATACGGTTGAAGTGAAATATTGATTAACTGTGTTAAAAGAGGTGTCGTCAAAAAAGTGACAGAATGGTAACAAATAAATACACAGTGTTCAATGATAAACAAAATACTGCGATATAAAAACAATATTACATGACAAATGTAACATACACAATAACAATATTATATTTGAAAACAAGCATGTCAAAATATAGGAATCCATGTTGTGTCTCATGTGGTGTCGTTTTAGAACAGTTTCAGCTGGATTTCTACCTGCCTGGTTTCAAGAAAGTGTTTCCTTTTAGCATTGGTTCCAAATTTTGCCATCATGCTTTTTTCTAATTTATATAAATGCTTAATCTGCTCTGTTGCGTGTATGTTTAAACTGTAAAGTTCTGCAACAAAATACGTCACAATTAATCTCCAGATTCTACTTCACCACAGCAGAGCTACGTTCACAGCTGGGGTGGAATCTGGAGTGTCAGGGGTTTTCTCACACGTTCAAGGTGACGTAAAACGTGCAACTTAGCCTCACTATTACAATTCATGGTACACATCATTTTACATATGAGAAAACTGTGTTTTGATTTGAACACGAATCTGAAGAGGAAATGGAACTGGGAGGTTTGCCCCCACCACGCTGCGTGTTAATTGAATTCTCGTGATTTACAAACTCTTCCGCGATGAGTTTACATTCCACAAGGATTCCTCTCTAAACAATACGTTTTGGGTATCTGAGAGCTTAAGGTGGGTGGTAACCCATGTACACAAGGATTCCTCTCTAAACATTACGTTTTGGGTATCATGGAGCTTAAGGTGGGTGGTAACCCATGTACACAAGGATTCCTCTTTATTTATTACGTTTTGGGTATCTGAGAGCTTAAGGTGTAGTGAACCATGTACACAGGGATTCCTCTCTAAACATTACGTTTTTGGTATCTGAGAGCTTAAGGTGGGTAGTGACCCATGTACACAGGGATTCCTCTCTGAACATTACGTTTTTGGTATCTGAGAGCTTAAGGTGGGTAGTGACCCATGTACACAGGGATTCCTCTCTGAACATTGCCTTTAGGGTGTTGTGGAGTGTAAGGGAGATGGATAGTAACCCATGTTGGGTCTAATCGTTAACAATCAATGATCCCATGTGTACCACAAGATGATATTACTCAAACAAAGTAAAACAGAATCGAATGAGATTGAGATCGTCTGCGATTAGATCGCATCGTGTATCTCGCCCTTAACGAAAGGATTCAAAGACCACAAAGAAGGATTGCAGTGCGGTTGGTATGCTGAAACATGCGACCTTTTGCCATATCTAAACTAACCTCCTGTCAGCTCCCGTGTTCTGCTGCATCATACCCATACATAATGCTATGTCTGGGTTAATAGTTATACTGGATTTGTACATGAAGTAGAGATCATGGTCTTAAACAATGTGAAATTGTCACAACATTTAAACCAAGGTCTATTAATCCTAAACTGATTCACAAATAAAGCTAAAATATTTCATATCCTTCAGTCAGTTTTTCATGGACTGAAAGGTTTCTTGAAATTTTATTTTACAGCATTTCTGAGGTAATATTGTACATGCTAAAGTATTGCCTTTCATGACTTTTTACTGAGTGACCCACAGGAGTAAAATGGCTAAAACTGTCAATTCATACTGATATTCATATCAAGACAATCTCCATCAACAATATCATGGCCTTTCATTTTGTGTCAATTTTCCAAAAAGGCATTTCACACCTTCAATACCAGGTCTTACAAAAGTAGAATCACGGTAAGCCCACAGTCCAAACGTGTCGGTTTTTACCAAAAAGAGTTGTCTACTTGAAATGCATAAATTGTGAAACATCAATTACCATTTGTACAATGCAGACCATTTAGACAGCTCAACATTTTAGAGTTTCTCTTGAAGGTCCGAGCTGCTTGTTCACCTGTAGTGTTTTCTTGGTATTTTATTCAGTGTGGAGCCTTTGTTAGCTTTCTTCCTATATGCGCTTTTTTCCGTTCTTATTGGTTATAAAGCAATTCACTATTTTGTCACACAAAATTTTTCTCATGCAATAGCAATGTTGTTAGTATGTAGTCATTTGCATGTCAATCAGACATTTTCCGCATTGGAAAAGAAAGGAAAATGGACGAAAGCAAATATAGGCTACAGGTCTATTTAGTCTTAGTCCAGGACTAACTTATTGAATAAGTTCTGAGCCAATTATACTACACTCTATACCAATAGAAGATTGCACACAGGAAGAGGAGATGATATACGACTTGCAACACACCGTCTAAACCAAAGCGGTGCCTCTGAATATTTCACAGGGAGGTCAGTGTAACAACCCTGCAGCAGGGTGTAGGATGTCAATCCCATAATGACACAAGACCCTCATGTAAATTCATAATGATACTCAAAATCTCATTGGTTATATATCATTTCAATGGTAACTTTTTAGAAAATTTATAGCAAAATCAGGCGATATTTTCTGAAAATAAGGACGAGAAGACACACAAAATGATTTACTGTATGGCTTCTCATCTCCATTTTTGAGAAATAAGGAGAGATATGAGGGATATTTGGTGCATAAGTTCTGATTTAAAGCAATGAAAATAAGATCGCATTTTTACCATTTTTGACATTATGTCAATGAGACTTCCGGTTCGCATTTTGAATTTTCGCCAGGCTCTTGTGTCATTACGAAATTGACATCCTACACCCTGTGCAGGTAATGGAGTTGGTCCTGTGTGACTGTTGTAACAATTGACGTCATTAACTTATGACTTATAGATGCGACTGAAGCAGGAAATGTCTGGAGCCGTGGAGGCTGAAGCTGATGGATTGACCCTCTACAACCCAAACCTAAAGTTGGTTCAGGGCCTGAGAATCCTATCAGTCTCCGAACAGTTTAGCTTTGCGCTGCTCCTCCATGCTTACCAAAAGTTGGCGTGGCAATTTATTGTGTTCCCAGGTGTTCCCAAATTAATAGGAGTTTTAGGAGCTGATTTGACCTAGTGCTTCGAGTTTGGTAAGGCAGATGTATCACCAGCGCTTCACAGAACCCTGTCTGACCACTCCCAAGCACTCTTGGACGAATTCAGTCAAGCTTCTCGTACAAGGTCAGCGCCATAAGTGTTCACCCTTTTACCCAGGCTGGAAGCTCTGGTTGGTTCATGTAAAAAGACTAGAACGGCAGTCTCTATTATTTAGATAATTTTATTAGCTCTGTTACGAAATACATGTAGTCTCAAGTGAGGTGCAATTAGAACTGACAAAGATGGCTACTAATGATGCTAATACATAAATCTAATTAACCAATAGGGTAGTCTCTAGACTGTCACAGTTGCAGGTGCAGGTGTAAGGCGGGAAGCCTGTGGCACCTGCAGTGTTAACTCTAACTGCAGTCTTTAGATTATAGCGCTCCTGGTGGTAACTCTGACCAAAGTCTCTAATCCTTTAACAGTTCACACCTTGCCTAAGGATGCTACTGAACTTAGTGGAACCACAGAGATACGAACCCGCGACGCCTGGGTTAGAATCACGGAGCTCTGAACCAACCTGCAACAGTGTCCACTAAGACCCACACATGTAGAATGCATACATGTAGATGTACGTCTTTACAGGAACCCACAAACCTCTGATACGATGAGAAACAAAAATCCGATAGATACAAACCCCATTTGGTAACCATGTCCGTAATATGTTACCAGTACAAAATCAACAGCACAGCAGAGCAGTTTCAATCTAAACTCTTTCTTTTGAGCTTAAAACTAAGCTTACCTACCTTGATTAAATTATCAGTTAAACTTTTGTCACAATCTACTGTTTTTGCACAGTGGAAAATCCTATCATTATCTCACAGAACTGTTCATTTTCTAATGATTATGGGTATATTCTTGATTATGGGTATTTAGTAGAGAGGTATTTATCTGCAAGATAGGTATATATATACTAGAGAGGTATCTATCTATCTACCAAAGAGGTATCTACCTACCAGAGAGGTATATATTTATTTATTACATGGATATATATGTCACGTGGTTTATATTCTTTGCCTTGCCCGTGAGGCGTGTGATTGATATTTTAACGCAATAGAACAACAGACGAAATAAATTCTTGCGATGAACATTTTTATTACTTGTCTTCAACACTGTGCATGACAGCAATCTCTCTCAACTCTCACTAAAAACCCTGTAATTAGTATTCAAACAATTGTTTATTAAAAAGAACATTTTAAGTCAGTTA
>JBCAUI010355739.1:0-14902 GCA_038406195.1 Haplosyllis anthogorgicola | reverse complement strand
TTTATAAGGTAGATTAAAAACTAAAAGTATTTTAGAGATGGTATTACTTTGACCTAAGAGGAGCGATCCACCTTAAGGCACATGTTTTTGGTACAGACATGCGCTTGGCTTTGGTATGGCCTGCGGTAATTAGAGAACACGCACAGACATTAAGCTGTCCTTGAGAACACATCTGTTCGTAGCAACTGTAAACTACGATAAGAGGCTAAAAGCTGCATTCCTCTACTCACTTCCTTGTTCTAACTGTAGTTGAACAAAATAATACCGTTGCACGTGTGGTCATTGTTTTACGACAATAGGTGTAAGCAAGAACTGCTGTAAAATGAGCCCGAGATCTTACGGGTATCAATTTAAAATACAAGAGCTAAGTACCGTATGACCTCTGATTGAGGCACCCCTTTTTGTTTAAACTGATAAGACGTTTTCTGCTTTAACAACAAATGACAGTAACATTTTGTCAATATATTCTGAAAGTTCGTAATTGCAAAAATGAACTTCAATTATTTATTTTTTGAAGCGTGTCATTTTCTGTCAAATTCCATGCCTCCTCGGCGAAAAACATTTGCGTTTATTTAGTTTGAGGAAAGGCACCGTCAAAAAGGTAACATCAAACTAATATTATTTTTGCGTATTCATATATTTTATGATTGCAAATACACTAGGCAATAACTTATCGCCTGATAGCAGACGTTGCATTTAATAATATTAGTGGAATGGTGCAAAAAATATGGAGCTGTTTCTGTAATGTTCCGTGTACCATCAACCACAGACACAAAGCAATAGGAACACGTCAAGGTTTGATTTTCCTGTTGCTTCAGCCAAATCCTTTCCACTACATTTGCTCAGAAGCAAATTTCCAAAGATCGTTTAAATAATGGTTACTCTCAACACTTTCTTTTCTCCTTCTTTCCCATCATTCCCTCTGGTCTGGATTGCTTCACATAACATAATATTTAGCAGAAACCAACTCGAGCTATTTCATGCAAATAGAGTCTAAAACTGGGGCCGGAAACCTCTAGGGATTTACCACCTTTATCAGTCTTACCCATCATATGTTCTTACTTCAGCCTTGTTCCTGACCTTTAGGTGTGTTAACCATGAGGTCCAGTTCTTTTCAAGTTGAATTGGCCACAGAAACTTCGCTTCTTACAAGGTCTTTATCCGTAAACTTTTTTATAAAGTTTTATCTACGAGTAAAATACCAATTTCTTTTTTGGTGGGTGATGACTGTATTCTTAGGAGGGGGATTACGCTAAAATATTAAATGCTTTACGCCACTTTGACCCATTGAAACTCGAACAATTCCACTCAGCTGAACATTAACTTAATTAACGCGCAAAAACAACCGTTTTGCCGCATACAACCCCATTAGACAATTCAAAGCTGTGCACAATCTGCAAGTCTCTGAAAGAAGTTTCGTTGGCCATTTTACATTTCTTGTAAAGAATGGACGGTGGTAGAAATCCACTGTCACTTCAAAAGCATACGACACAAATTAGAGATGCTGTGTCATTCTTTGCACTCTCAGGCAGTAACCTTCCCTTTTATTAGGTTTCACCCGATTACATGTACATATATAAATTTATTAAGCCGTTGCATTACATGCAACGGCTTATAGTATTCAACTAGAAGTCGGCGTGAATGCATGTATGCAGTGAGTTGAGGGAGGGACCTTCCTCAAGGGACAAACAGTGTGCACTTGCATGTTACACCACTGTAAGACCTAATTAGGTAAAAAATGTTACTTTAAATGGCATATCTAAGTAAAACATCACTTTAAATCTGCTTTAAGACCTAATCAGCCAAAAAAACGTTACTTTAAATGGAATATCTAAGGAAATTGTCACTTTAAATCCACTTTAATACCTAATCGGCCAAAAAACATTATTTCAAATGGCATGTCTAAGAAAATCGTCACTTTAAATCTGCTTTAAGACCTAATCAGCCAAAAAACATTATTTTAAATGGCATATCTAAGGAAATCGTCACTTCAAGCTGACTTTGAGACCTAATTGTGCAAAAATAATAACTTGGAATGGGATATGTAAGTAAATTGTCACTTTAAATCCACTTTGACAGCTAAACTAAAAAAAATGTTTGACTGCTGTTTACTTTTATCGTTTTTAATGGGTTTTGGTTGTGGGGGTTTTGCATTTGGGGGCAATGCAACAGCTTTGCAACCTACTGGATTGTCTAGTTAATTAATTTACTAACCGCGGGATGATATACGGGGTGATTTTGCCATTTTGTTATTTTAGTGCCGAGTAATTTACCAATCTATAAGCATTCCACAGGCAAGGGGAGGAAGCAGTGCTTAGGCGTTGGAACTGATACACTGTAGCATCTGAGAGCATTTACACACACCGTATTCCATTTGATGAATCTCACGGACTCTATGAAAGCCATATATACATAAATTTAAGTAACTTTTTACTTATAAGTAATTAATAAGGCTTAAATTTACCAAAAACCTAACGTTAAACGTATGTGATTCGAACCTAAACAGCTTCAGTAAAATGCTCAAAGCCTTGAAAATGCTTTTGTGTGCGCCAAGTGATTTTCAAGGAACTTTGATTCCGCATCCTAACTGCCTGCATTTTTGCATGAACATTTAATGACTGCATCAGATCTCGTCTTTAAAGTGTTTTTCAGTTCTTGATTACATGTATGTTATCAATTAATTCAGAGCGACAAAAAGCGACAAATTGTTTTTTTCGTTACTTGCTGTATTCGTTCGATTCAAACTTGATCCCACCAATTTCAATAGCAATTGTTCATGGTGTTAAATCCTGTGTATGTAACTTCAAATCCAATGCACAGGTGCGCTCATTTACAAAGACATAAATCGAATAGCTGTCTACTTCATCGAAATCATGCAAATTTTAAAGACAAAAATGCTACATGTATGGCTTACCTTTCCGAAGCTTCCTTTTCCAATTGCTCTCAGTATCTGGAAATGGTCAAAATTCACTGAAAGAAAAGGTTTAAGCAGCTATGATTTTTTTTTATAAATGTATATATTAATTATTTGAGGCAAAATTAAATATTCTCATGACTATGAACTGAAGTTGTGCACATTTCTGACACAACCACGTGTATTTGTTTATGTTGTCAAACTAGGTCACTGGAGCGTGACATGTGAACTAGGACACACGTAGATGGAAATGAACACGAAATTTGGTGTTGAACTTTCTCGATCTATTTTGAAGAAAATAAATTATAATTACCTTCACCATTAGCATCAAATGATGCCTTTCGTGTGGAGTGATTTGCTCCCATTGTGCAGCCTATTTTGACGGTTGTTTTTAGTTGAAAAGGAAACCTGTCTTCACCTCGCAAGAGCGAAGTAAAACTGGCTCCTTTTTCACACAACCAAGCAGTTACTTACTATAAATCCAACACATTTACAATCAAGATAACATATACTTCAAATACACACAGTATCAAATTGTATTATCCATGATAAACTGGGTAAAATCGAGTTTTAATCCGATCATTTTCCTTTTCACATGCATCTCCCTCGACTGCTGCTGCTGCTGTGTCCAGCAGGTGCGTGAAAACAAACCAACTTCCGGTGCTGAAAATTGTCATTTTTTGACGTTTTTTCACAGCATAGACTCAAAGTTATTTGCCAATATTCTGCACAACACTCGCAAATCCTTTATTTTATCTAATAACATCAACTATATTTGTTGGAACATATTTGTCTTTGCATATGAAGCCACTTTCTCACATCTTTGACATTTGTCACGTGACTGGTTTCCCCAGTGATATTTCTGCTTGGTCCGCCATCTTTGTTTTGGAATGTTCAAAACATGTAAAATGCACATTTTGCGAAATATTTCAGTCCCTCAAAGGTAGGAAAGATTTAAATCATACAAAATACTTTATAGAAATTATTTGGCAATTAAGAGACATTTTAAATTCTTTTTTCTTTATGAAATTCATTCAATTTTATGAAATTCATTATATTTAATGAATTTCATAGTTTATGTAGGAGATCACTTACTGTTAGTCCACAATCATGATCACAACGGAACATGCATAAGGGTAGATCTAAATCTACTCGTTCAAAAGTCATTGGCGGATTTAGTGGGGCGCGGGAGGCACCCCCCACGGCCAAAATTGTCTTCATTTTCATGCAGTTTTTCCCGAGTTTTGGGCAAAAATAGGTGAAAATTGGGTTGGCACCGCCCCCCGTACGGGAAATCCTGGATCCGCCAATGAAAGTTGATAGAAACTTACAATGGCTCAATGAAATATCCACAGTATTTTATAGATAGACAATAGATTCATAAGTCGTCCATTGTTCAGTGAACAAGAAATTCTTCTTTGCATTTCAGTTCATCTATCCTCTGCTAGCAGTGGTTTACAGTTTTACTTTTGCGAAATGGATTTCAATGTTTTCAGTGGAAATCATATGAGTTATAGCTCAGAAACCTTGGACCAGAATGGTGGCATAAACGGAGGTTATCATTATGAGAATTCAGACTCCGACGATGAATTACCACAGGAATTGAATGGAAGAGGTGCCCCATCTGCTGACACAAAGAAAAGGCAAGCTCAGGAAGAGACAGTCAGAAATAGAATTTCTCAGGCTAAACAACGGGGCTCCGTAATCCTGGAACTAAATAGTTTGGGAGTTCAAAACATTCCTCCAGAACTGCTCGAGCTTGCCAACCTGGAGGTAAGGGTACTGCATGCGTTTAATTTCACTCCGTTAAGTGAAAGACTGATGTAACACATTATACTCGCGCAAGCATAAAATTGTAGCATACCAGCTAAAGCTAATAATCCAAATTATGTAACCGCAATTGGTAATCTTGCAGCAATACATTTTGCTTTTCAGTGTTTATACCTGGAGGACAACGAATTAACATCGCTACCGGAGAACTTCTTTGATTGCCTGCCGAATTTAAAATGGTTGGACTTGAGACAAAATTATCTCACCAGTATACCCAGTACTTACATAGGTAGGAAAGATAATTAGAATGAAAAATCGGTATTAAGGTGTAGTCAAGGCACAAGAACATAGAAAATTACAAGTGAAAAACCTTTCCCTGTACACAAGAATGATTTTCATTTTTAACTCACATAGGAAGACACAGGTGCTTAAGGAATTTACTGCTAGAGGGAAACGACCTCAAGACATTACCTTTAGAATTGGGTAAGACTGCTTGTACATGATACAGAATACTTTAATGCATTAAAGTGATTTTTCACTTATTAGCCCCTTCCCAGTCTCAACCGTTTGGTAAAAAGTATTTACTTTTATTTAACCAGGTTTAGTGACAACTTTAAACGGCTTAAACATAGCAAACAATCCGTTGGAGTTTCCACCAGAGTCTGTTATTGAAGGAGGAACAAAGAGTATACTTGCATTCTTTCGAGATCTACTCAGGGCAAAGAGTGAAGCAGGATATGCAGGTTCAGGTCAGTATTTAAGTTAAGACATGTTAGTTGATATACCTTACTGTTTAGATTTCTTGTTTACAATTATAGTTCAGTAGCATTAGTTTCTGAATTGTTCCATTAGATTTATAAATCTACATAAAAATAACCAACTAGACCGCTTCCTAGGCATTAAGTGTTTTAATTAAACGGAAATCATTGTACTATCTTAACAGAAGACCCTTCATTAGATAGTTATGTTGAAGACCACTTAACCACAGCGGATAAAGAAAATACTCAGAGTAAGAACAACTTGAATATCGATGTGCGCGCTTCCTCCCGAACATACTCCTCTCAAACACTGTTTTTATTGCACGTGGGCTTTTAGACTTTTAGTCGTTTAATCTGTAGATGCATTTAGTTCTTAATTTTTATGGATTACATGTACTTAATAATTTGTAGATTTTGAACGCACTTATACATGGGAGAGAGCTCCAGAAACGTTTTCTGGCAGAGTACCAAATAATGTGTTGTGTAAGTTATGATTTGCCGTGCATAAGTGTATTATGTTATTTTTGCAACTTGGTTCATTTTCCATTTCTTCACATTATTGTTGGATGTTTATATTTGACCACAGCAATTTGATATTGTATGATTACTTATCAATTGCATGAAATTAAAACAAATTAACAAGACATAAATATCGACGTCATAATTTAGTAAAACTTGAAATTTTTAAATAGGCAGTCGTAAGAACTAGGCAAAAGGTGCACATACTAAGAGTGTGCACCATTGGTGCATAAGAGACATCAAGGAGGTGACATGTAAATCAGTAGATATAGGTCCATGATTATACGTCCTTGAAGCAAGTTCCCTTCCTCTATTCCAGTACCTCGAATAGAAGATATGCGATTAGCCGAGTCAGAGGAAGGGTACTCGAGTGGGTCAGAAGAATTCTTTGGTCACAAAAGTAGGAACAACAGAAACTCAGCTCATCGTCCTTCACTTCAACACCAGTCGTCACATGACTCCGCTCGTGACTCAGAAGATGATCTGATTGGTCCTGTGCCTCACTCAGCATCGCTACACAAACAGATGACGTACAATGAGTTACGACAAATGCAAATTGAGAAGCTCAAAAAAGCTGGTGCTTTTGGTACTCTAGATAAAAAATCCAGGTATGATTTTGTTCCTATTTTGGACTGGCATCTTTCATGTAATGTCATGTGAGCCGAACTTTATTTTAATTTGGTGTATTTATTATGCAAAGCAACTGTCGTTACGTCTAAAAGCTTAAACTACTGAATCTAGCTTAGTGCACCCCCTTTAAAATAATAAAGAGGAGATACTTTGTTATTTCTTTTCAATAATCAAATGCTATACAGTCTTTGTGTAACATGGGAATATTGTAACACACGATAAACATACTATCATCGACCTAAACTCTGCATCAACTAAATATTGAGACCTGGTATTCTGTCTCCCAAGATTTGGGACCTCTAAGTGACCCTTGCATGCTGTACAGTTTGTGGATTTCACACGTTAATGTTATTTTGTTAAATGTAAATAGGGTAATGTGCATGACTGAAAATTTCCAACTGTTGGCTTTTACATGTCTTTAATATTTTATTGATAGGTGTGTATGTTTTCAGGTTTTACCCCCATGTAATTGCCCCCTCACAAACACGCTTCACTGGCGGAGAGCGCGTCAGGTTAGATAGGGAGACTCGGATTGTCCGTACTCCTAATGTCACTCCATGTCACTATAATAATCCAAGAATAAGCAGCCAATCAGCAAAGGAAAATAAAAGTTCATTTAATATCATAAACATGAACGACATTCCTATACCAAAACCAAGAAATAAAAGAAGAAATAATCTTATGTTTTGAACAGTTCATTATGATTGTCTGCTTGTTTCCTATCACTTTCAGCTTTGCCACGTTCATCATGCCTTGCAATGTATGTTAGTCCGATGTTGTTATAGGTTCTCTAAGTAGCAGTTCACCGTGCATATCCAGAGGATCATTCATTTTTGACTCGGTACTTCATGCCGTACTGTATTTAAGCGAATTAGGACAGTCTTTCTAGTCGAAACCTCCCCTCTGTTGTCAATATCTAGTAAGAAAGGCTTATATTATCACAAAAGTTAACTTTTTTAAATGGTTAATCCCTTGCATAGTTAAATTTTGGTATTGTATTTTATATAAAGAGGCACCCCGTGAAATTTGGTCTTGCTACCAGGTGGGCCTGACTTCGGGTAAATACAGTAAAAGGGTCATTCTTCTGGACATGCGTTTCACATGTATGTACTGTAGAACATGTTTGTGGCTGTTCAGCCTGGCACATTTTATATTTCTTTTGTTTATGTACGCTTCTGTGCTAGTTTAATTGCCAGAATATTTTTTCTTTTCTGTAAGCCGCTTTTTCATTTCCTCTACTAATAACATCATATTCCCAATCCCTCATCCCTAAAACAAAGCTCCAATGGATTACTTAAACATTTAAAGAGTAAGTTAGATAGTGATTTGGCTGTATGTAAGCTTCGTCAAGATACGATTAACTTTACGATTTATGCTGACATGCCCACCGCTGCAGTGTAGACAAGATAGGTGTACGTGTAGCAAATAGAGCAAAACTCGTCATTATAATAGGTCACTGCAACACAGTGAAACCTCTTTTGGACAAGCACCTTAGAATAAATGGGAATAGGTGACGAAGTAAATCATGGTCACACAAGTCTGGTTTACTGTATAAAACACAACGCTGACCAGCTGCACTACTGCAAACATAGTACCTGTTTAGATGCATCACAACGTTAGAATAGTAATCACGTACATAACGACGTTTCACTTAAGTTTTAAGCTGTCATAATTTTACATCGAATTTGGGTTAAAATGATCAATAAAGTGTTGGTTAAAATTATCAACTATCCACAATGAATTAGTTGCATAGTGCAAAACTTTTGGGCCTTTTTGGTTTTACATGATCGTAGAATATATATGCAAGTTGTGCAAATTTTTGGGTTTTGATTATCATCCCTGTCCACGCTTGTAACGGAAATGTATATTTCTCTCATTGCAGGAAGAAGAAAAAGAAAAGGAAGCAACCACGAGATTACCACGTCAGTCAGTATCCGGAACCACCTCCTCCAGATCGTGTAGAGCTACGATACCGTGAAGAACGACAACTCGCACGACTCAGGGAAGTGAAGGAAAAGCAGGACATGATTCTACAGAAACGAAAGTATGTGCACAATGGCTTGCCTACTCAACTTCTGCCTGCCATTTTTGGCTCATTTGGCCAAAGAGCCTACAGAATCATGAATTGTCCGTCATCCGTTGTTGTTGTTTTCTTGTGGTTGTCCAGAGTTGTCGTCATTGTCTGTGCACAGCTACCCTGAGCACACTATTGATCATAGAGACCTCATATGTTAGACACATATGCACCTATGTCCTATCTCAAAGCCTAGCAAAAATTATGTTGCTGTGACCATTATTCTTAAATTGGCAGTCATATTTGTTTTTTTCTTTAACCCATGCTCCTGGGCATACAGTTAATGATAGAGACTTCATACTTGTAAATCTTTTGCATCTACATAGCCACTTTATTTAGGTAAAAATTGTATTGAGGTCACCTATATTTCCAGTTTGGCAGCCATATTTGTGTTTTTTTCAAAAATCACATATTTGAGGTTTGATCTTAGACACTTTATTTGCATCTATGTGATATTGGGCCTTATACTGTCTTAGTTTATGATAATGCCAAATGAGCTCAGGTCCATCTGGGCCTATTTTTTTCTTTAAGTAAACATAAGATATGCACACCCTCCCACTCTCCAGTGCCCTCCTCCACCCCAAATAAAAAACAAACAAAACTTGTGTGATGGATCCCATGTAAAGGTAAATATAATTTCAGAGACAATGAAGCATTACGACAGTGGAGAGGTGAAACAAAACAACTGCAGAACGAAAAGTACAGGGAAGCTTACATTTATGGTGGCGCTAAAGGTATTTATTATACAGATGGATTGATTTTGCTTTATTGCTAGTTTTATCCAGTTGTGATACCAGATTTCGAATGTTGTATTCCAAGCGTGCAATTGAGAAAAGTTTTTTTTCCTCCACTGTGTAAGGTAAAAGTCATTTGTAAGATGATACTGTATTATAAATCTTGAATCTTCTACTTTTTTTCCGATCGACAATTACACTCAATTCCAAGATAACGTTTCCTCACACAGACCCAGTAGATGTAGCAAAACAATCACCATTCGGAGTATCGAACGATCACATGAAAGTACCTACAAACGAGGAAAGAATAGCAGTAAGTACCTGAAAGATTGAAAATATCGTGAATAACAGTTTGGATTAATAGCGTACTGGAATTTTCAAAGCAGCGAAGTTTCACCATTATTTTCTGCATAACAGATATTATTCGAAGTTGATACGAAACGAAATTGTCTACTTTTCAGCGGGATGTGCGAGATAAACATGAGAAAATGCGACGTGTCATGTCGCCTGCGTCACGGAGAAAGCTTGAACTAGCGAGGTAAATACACATGTAATATTATCAAGTTAACGCCAGTGTGTCAATTATCTTTCTCCGTTGTTGTGTGTAAGTATTCAGTGGTTATTGTAAGCAATACAACAATGCAATACAACAATACAGTGTTTGCCGCTATGGGTAAAGGTGATAGTAGTCTATTGTAAATGTTGAAGTTTACTTATTGCGGGCCATTTTTATATTGATACAGATTACAAAAGGAGAAAGAGTTAGAAGGGCGTATAAAAGAACATACCCGAGGAATGCAGGAAAGAAGAAGAAAACCTAAAGGATCCCCGCAAGAAGAAATGCAAGCTGCCAGGAGGGAACTAGAAGTGGTAAGTGTGAAGTTGTTTCAGCTCTCATGTAAATATGTTGAAGTTATCCAAAGTGCTTGTGTAAATTTAACTAAAATGCTGAACATTATTACTTGTACATATTTATAAGCATCCTGCTTATATTGATGAAAAACGTTTTTATGTTTGTATTTACTCACAGGATGGATTACATTTTATTCTGTTAAAAGGGCCTAGTTTAGTCACAGTAGCACTTATAGTGTATTTGACATTGCAGTTTGCACAAAGCATAATGAGACCCGGACTAACTTTACTTTTTAAAGTGCAGATCTGTCTCGATTGTTTCGTGTGAAATAAACAAATGCAAGGAATAAGAACGAATGCACTAAACGTTGAAATGTAGTTTGAAAATTGCCATAAGTAGGCAATATATTTTGGTTGTGGGGTATGTCGATGTTTGCCACTCGCTCTGAACACGGTTTGTGGATAATTTTGCGGTACACATGCAGAAAACATACATACATGTAAAAGAAAATTAAGGCTCTCGATTCGTGTCGGGCAAATCTGGTAGTTATGTAAACATTTTTGAAAGTAATATACAAAACAGCTCATGTAATTATCTTACCCAAAGTGAACTATAGTTAATGTATTATGATTATGTACTAACCGCAGCATTTGTCTTTTATGCATGTAGCAATTCATTTTGTTTTTGCTCAAATTTGTGAACAACAGGTTAAAGCACTGCAGGCATCTCTGTTACGTCGTTACCAAGAGCTTAAACTTTGGACGCCAGGTCTGACACACCACACCTCCTTATGCCTGTGTCCATTCCCTCTATGATTTGTGAATAGTACAGCACTGTGTAGAAAATAAGGCCACCTTGTTTTTACTGAACTCAATATGCCACCAACAACTCAAATTGTTATATTTGATCGCGGCAATTAGCATTTCTAAACAATTGTGAGATCATTGTCGTTTGTAGCATTACCCGTCTGATAGCGGTCTCTTATTACCATGGTTGATATTCCCTAGTTTAGTTAAATCCAATCCTGCTGATTAACTCAATTCTTGTAGTACTGTTAAGAATCAATGGAGGGTGTCTTGCCATTTTCTTGCACAGTGAAAAAGGGGATCGGGGCGGGGTGTTGTACAAATATGTAAGGCGATTTTGGAATTGACTAATATTTGCATTTGCTTTAGTTTTGCTTGTTATAAGCTGTACTTTATGTAGAATTAACAATACGAACTTCTACTGCCAAGGAAGTAAATATTCAGCATGTATGTATGAATTTTTTAATTGAATATTTCTTGTTTCTTTTTAGGCTGAACAATTACAACATGAGATTGAATTGCGAAGAAAGGAATTAGAATATCGATTTACGGCCTTTACTGGTGACCCAAGGTGACCTTGAACTACTCCTAACCCCTATTTCTTTACATGCCATGGTGCCAGAGATGTACAAGGGTATTTAATTGGCACAAAATATTTTGCGTATACCGAAACATTTCCACTGTTGAAGTAATGAACAGTATTGTTATTATTTGTACGAACTTCTGTTTATTTCAAATCTTTTGCATAGTAAATCTCTCGTGGGTGAAAATAATTTCGCAAAGACCATGATGTAATTTAAAAATACAGTGAAACCTGTAATTTATTATCCCCCTTTGGGACCAATGTTTATGGTCGTAAATAACAGGTGGTCCTGAAACACAGGTTGATTTGAATGGAAATTACAATTTTGGTTCTATAATATCAGGTCACAAATGGCAGGTGGTCGTAAAACTCGGTGGTCGTAAATGACAGGTTTCACTGTATCATTGAAAGGGAGTGGCCCCAAATTACAAATGCAAGGAAATTTGTGATGTCAAGATAGATAAAAAAAATTCGGGACATACATGTCAAAATCTCTCGGCGATAAAACATTTTTGCACTGCAAACCGACTTTTATGACGATTCCAGAATTTACTATAGAAACAAGACGGTGTAGCTAAAACAATGTGCGTTGTACGGAAAAATTGTTGCAGTACGAGGCCAACGCCCCAATACGTTCGGTGGTGATCAAGTTATTTTAGCTCACAGAAGGATTTACTGTGATTGTTTTGTTAGTGCTTATATTTATTTATACCAACCATGAAGACATCGTTCTTTACCGTCCATTTAGTCTTTTCGTGTCACACTACATGTATCATTTGTTTGTTTTCTGTTACATGATTTAGCTTGACACACTACTGCCTAAACGTAAAATTTATATGTTCGTGGTCAAAATTTGTTTCCTTATAAAGGTGGATTCTGTGATGTAAACTTCGTGTGCACTTTGCCAAAAAATAGTAGAACCTCTTTTACATGACGCTCAACATTTACTTCACTAAATGACACAAGACAAAGTGTCAAAGCATGCCCAGAGACATTTAAAACAGTGAAATCTCTTTTCAGCGACACTGTCTCTTGTACGAAACATTCTGGGTGAAGTACATACAGCGGGACCTCTTGAGAGCGACACCCAACTTCTGCCTCCCAAAAGTTCCTTAAAAGGGAGGGTGTTGCTCACAGTAGTTATGATTACAGTGAAACCTGTCATTTACGACCACCCTTTGGGACCAATGTTTATGGTCGTAAATAACAGGTGGTCTTAAAACACATGTTGATGGAAATTACAATTTTGAATCCTTAATATCAGGTCATAAATGACAGGTGGTCGTAAATGACAGGTTTCACTGTACATATATTTAATACTAGGTTCTACGGTTTTAGTATTGTGTATAATCGCACTCTACTTGAGCGACACTCTCACTTTTATGACATTTTTTTGAAACAAGAGTTTGCTGATGTTCAAAAGGCGTCATGCTGTACCTGGTTCCACCCAAAAGGTGTCATATTAGGCACAGTGCCGCTCAAAAGTAATGTTGCAAGGGGGGTTCTACTGTAGTCGCACTACTATTTTTGGCAAATTTTATATGCTTAGCCAGCATATTATTAATTGTTGATTTTATTTGCCTCATTATAGTTGAATTAGTTGGCTGATTTGGAGATTGGTAAGGAGTCCAGTAGACCAAAGAATACTTTCATTTATTTCAAGATTAATGTATGTGATAAAATCTAGTTAACCGCCCAAAGAGTACGAAACCAAAGTGAAACCAACTGCTCATGAATCTGTAGTTGTACTTTTGTGTAATCAAATGTTTCTTTTGCTTGAAAGATAATTAAACTAACCAATTTGACTGTTCGTGCAGCAGTCTCACAAGTTAAAGCAGAATACAGCATAAAAAATCATCTGTCCTTTAAGTCGGTGCCCTCTGAGATGTAATTGTGGAAATTGATAGGCCTATTCTGCAACATACATAGCAATAACTTTAATTTTGCACTGGTTACACAAGTTGGATACTGAAAATATTTCGAGTAGAACAAGTGATAAGCTGTCTAGGCCAAAACGGAGTGTCGGAATCTACGCAGTAGTATTAATTTTAATGGCCAGAATGTATGTCTAATCGGTTTTCTCCATCGTGCTGAATTTTCTAATTCTACGCAGCATAGTTATTTTTATGGGCTAGTCAGTCTTGAAAAATATTTATCATGTTTGCTTATTATACTATACTTCCAATTTTTATAAGTATCTTTTCTTATTACTACTATTGTTTCTGATATGCAGTTATATTTGTGTAACAAATAAAACCATTCCACATTCAATTTTACGTCTCATTTGTACAAAATCACGCGTAATCAGCAGTAATATAAATTTTATTATAATAGTTAAAATTTAACAATATCAGCAGTCTAATTAAAAATATCGCATACCATAATTCAACTTGGGTTTTGTCATCAGCAATTTAATTATTTTACATCGTAAACGCATTGAACACAAATGGTTAACATCGACTACAAATTCTCATGTAACAAATAAACACATATTTGCAGATCTTCCTCATCCTCAAATTTAAACATTTCACAAGAAAGATCGTTGAAAGCTTAACGGTTCTTAATTTAGGGACAATGACAAAATGATCCCCAGTATATTGTTTGCACTTTCTTTTGTGCCACATTAGGTTGGATTTTGCAATTTATGAAATCTATTTCTTGCGTGAGAAAAAGTTACCAACGGTTACTGTGGACTACAGCAGTATCATAGAATGTACAATTAATTTATGAATAAAATATAATATTTTTTTTATATAATACAGTCTATCACAGCTAAAGCTTCAATAATAATGTCTGTTAATTTTAATAATCATCATCCGTATTGCTGAAAATGTACAGGTAAAACTAAGCAGCTCGTACTGACAGCAGTATTCCTGTAACTTGATTCGATTTCTTTTCATTCATCTGTACGAAAAGCTTTTAAATTGATACACATAACGTTAACGTAAAATAACCGACTAGTAACATCAATGTACTTGACGACCTGAACAAAAAGAAAACGAGAAGAATTACCCGGGTAGGCCGGGTAAAATGTCTATCATGCATGGTCCATTGGTCCATACCTCATCCCCACACCTCGTCCTCACCCGGGGGGTCCATCCCCAGACCTCATCCCCACACATCATTGCCATACTTTATGGCCATAATTCATCTGTATACCTCATCCCCACACCTCGTCCTCACCTGGGGGGGGGGGGTCCATCCCCAGACCTCATCCCCATACATCATTGCCATACTTTATGGCCATAATTCATGCCTATA
>JBCAUI010355628.1:0-14903 GCA_038406195.1 Haplosyllis anthogorgicola | reverse complement strand
TTGTTAGAAAGTCCATGTGAACCAACTCCATAGGGTGTGTGACTTGAATTGGGCACATTTCAGCTACTTGAGGTTTTTGCTTGAACCGGATGCACTGATCACATTTCCTTATCCAATTCTCCATGTGCTTTTGAGAGCTAGGCCAATAGAATTGGTCCTTCAATAATCCCAAGGATCTTTCCACTCCCATATGACCCACTTCGTTGTGACATGCCTTTAAGGCCTGCTTTCGATATGGTGCAGGTAGCACAAATTGCATAGTATTTTGATCCCTTTGTGAAGAAGTCAGCTTATGGTACAATAACCCTTTCCTCAGTACCAATTGCCTTCGGTGTCTCAGATACTGCTTTAATTCCCACGAGTCATTGCACTGCATTTTTCTAGAACTTAGTTTTTTCTGTTTCAGAAGACAGACTACAGCATTAATGGCAGGATCTTGGCTTTGGGCATCTTGCCAATGTTCTGCAGTGTACCCTGGGGGATCCCCTTTGACTGGTGATAACTGAATACTCTTGACTGTGATTGTGGGGGCATAAGCCTCCAGGGTAGTTAGGTCTTTGTTGGCACTAGCATCGATAATAGCCTTCACAGTGGGGGTATCCAGGTGCTCCTCCCAAGGAATTTGGGATAGGGCATCCGCTTCCACATTCAATTTGCCACTACGATAAAAGATGTTGAAATCATAACTCGCTAAGCTCGCAACCCACCGTTGACCACAGGCATCCAACTTGGCAGATGTAAGTATATAGGTCAATGGGTTATTATCAGTAAATACTGAGAAAGAGCCACCATACAGATATTCATGAAATCTGTCTGTAATGGCCCATTTCAGAGCCAAAAACTCTAATTTGTAGGCGGGATAGTTCTTCTCAGATTTACTTAGGGTCCGACTGGCATAAGCAATGACCCTATCTTTGCCATCTGTATCTTCCTGATAAAGCACAGCTCCTAAGCCAGTCTTGCTGGCATCGGTATGGACTTTAAATGGCTTAGTATAGTCGGCATATGCTAATATCGGTGCCTTACTACAAACATCCTTCAAGACAGCAAAAGCATCATTACATTCGTCATCCCAGATTTTAGACTTCTTTTTCTTAGCGTTTTCTCCTGATACAAGGATGTTGAGGGGTCTCGCAATCTTGGCATAACCTTTTATAAACTGTCTGTAGTGGTTTGTAAAACCAAGAAAGCTTCTCACATTGGTGACTGTGCTAGGAATAGGCCAATTCTTGATGGCCTCAATTTTTTTAGGATCCGGTGCTATCCCCAAACTACTGACTACATGGCCCAAGTAAGAGATACTGGTCTTGAAGAATTCACACTTACTTGGTTTTAATTTTAGGCCAGCGGCAGACAACTTTTCGAATACTCCTCTGAGTCGATGAATGTGTTCCTCTGGTGTTTTAGAGAAGATGACTATGTCGCCAAGATATATTACACACCAGTTCAAGTGTAAGTCACCCAAGCAATTTTCCATGAGCCTTTGGAATGTGGTGGGTGCATTCATTAAGCCGAATGGCATCCGCTCACACTTGTAGAAGCCCAAGGGACCCACCATGAATGCCGTCAGAGGTTTACTGGCCTCATCTAACTCCACCTGCCAGTACCCTGACTTCAGGTCAAGAGAAGTGAAAATCTTAGCACCATTAAAACAGTCCAAGGTTTCATCTATTCTTGGGAGAGCATAGGCATCCTTCACCATTTTCTTATTCAACTTTCTCAGATCTATACAAAATTGTAAACTCCCGTCCTTTTTACAGATGAGTACTACAGCACTCACCCAAGGACTGACAGACTTCCTTATGGCTCCAATCTCTAGCATTTCTTTGAGATGGTTGTGAAATTCCTCAAATTGATGAGGTGGGATATGCCGGTACCTTTCCTTAAAAGGAGTATAGTCCTCAAGCTTAATATGATGTTTTACAACTGAGGTCTTCCCCAAATCCAGGTCATTCATTGTGAACAATGACTTATATTCTACCAACAGATCTTTGATTTTCTGTTGTGACCTAGTATCCCAATTCGTTATTCCACTGAGATCTAGTTTGTCAAGCAACTGCTTTTTTGTGTTCTCTTCATTGGCCTGTCCTGCCTCCTTAGGAGCCAACATGGGAGGTACTATATTTGCTGCCTCTATTCTAGCAACAACCGTTTTTGCTTTAATCGTCACAACAAGAATTATTGCGCAAACAGAGTTGAACTTTGCTCGACCCAGGCTTCAACTCAGTTGCTGATGACACCAATTCAATCGCACCTTTAGAGAAGGCATCAGGTTCCTCCACTATCATATTAACTCAGGCTTCATGTCCCTTTACCTTAGTCAATCCTAACATGTGTGCTGACTTGAAAGGTTCTAACTTCAATTTCTTTGTCAGCTTAACGCTTCCTTTTACTTGATCCAATGTAAATTTCTCTCCCTGCCCTACCTTGTCTGCTTTTGAACTCAGCTGGTGAGCTATTTTTGTTCTTTTCCAACTCTGATCCAGTCTCTTTAATTCCCCCTCAGTGACTAGCTCAAGGATTCAATCTATGTGTAGGGTCCCTATCTGAATAGGAACTCTAGCACCATAAGAGCCATCCTTTATCACTAGCATGAGCACATCTTTGTTAAATCCAGATATTCCTGGTACCTTTAAGTTAACTTCCATATACCCCAAATAAGGTATCTTTCCTCCCCCTGTACCTTCAATTCTTAATAATGTATCTAATTCTTGTATGGGCAATCCCAATTTGGTAACTAATTCATAACTGATGGTAGAAGGCTGAGCTCCTGAATTAACCAAAGCCAGGTATTCTTCATCATCTATTAACACTTTTGTCTCATTGGCCTTCCCTATCAGATGGTACAATGGATCTGGATTCAAGTATCTCCCTCCCCCCAGCTGGTTCAGATTTACTGCTGACTTGGAGGATTCCGAGGCTGTCCCATCTGGGGGGGATGATTTCCTTGATGATCCTCCCCCCTCTGGAGTTTACCACCATTGGGCATACATTTGCTTTATGTCCTATCCCATTGCAATTAAAGCAAATAAAAGGTGGTACTCCAGGTTGAAAAGGTCCACTATGATTGACCTGAGGACCTTTACCATCCCTTCCAAAGTATCAGGATTGGTCTGAGTTACTCCGAGTCCCTGCGGCTCACTCTTTGTCTTTCTGGGTTGGAGGAACCGTCTTTGACTCCTCCACTTTATCATGGTCAGTCTGTAAAGCAGACTTTACTGCTACCACCACATCTTCACTAATCATTGCTACTTGTTCTTGGAGAGCACCAAGTTCCAGTCCAACTTCTGCACCACCACTCACATGAGCTGCCTTAGCCTTTACTGCAGTACTTTTGGCATTCCCCCTCTCAGTATCTCTTGCTTCCAACAAGAGGGCCTCATAACTAATACCAGGCTGTTTATAGAGGTACCTTATGCTATCGTGAATCTCCTTACACATGCCATTATACAAGCGATCTTTCCGATATCTCTCTCGATCAGTCTCTGCTATGAGGTCAGGAAACCATGTGGTAATCTCATTTAAAGCCTCTTCAACTCGAGCAGCATACCCCACAATTTTCTCCCCTTTATTCTGGCATAGCTGGTAAAATCGCTGCATCAGAACGTCAGCTTTGGCCACCAGCCCATACTGCACTTCCAGTTTTTTAATATAATCATAGGTAGTGGCCGTGGAGCCTAAATAATGAATCAATCATTTGGCATCCCCCCATACTGACTCAAAAGCAACCCTCCTTACAGTATGTTCCAGGTATTGATGTAGAGCAGTTTGAACATCCAACACCCATGTTCTGAAATCAACCTCCTGTTTTGGAAGTGGATCTTCACCACTGAAGATACCAAACCTGGGAGTTTTTGTCAATCATGATCATATTGGAGTGAATTGCCCCTTCACTATGATGTCTCTCCCTTGGACTTCCTGATACATAAGCCACACTTGTTTTAGGATCAGGAAATCTTTACCAGTAATGGTAGGCACTGCTGCTGTTGACAGCTTTGACACTTTTTCAACAAGATCGTCTACAACCTTGTTCTGATTTTCTAACTGCTTTAGGAGACATTCCATCAACCCAGTATGTTCATTTGACTCTCTCTCTAACTTCTCACATTCCCTTCTTTCTACCTCTAACTGATTTAAAATATCCTGGTGACCACCAACACCAATTTGTCTGGCTTGTTCACATTCTCTCGCTATTTGTAATAATTTCGATTGCACTGCAACCAAGGTGGATAAAATTATAGGTTCCCCTTTCCAAACATTTATCTCATTCAACCTGCAGGCAACACCTGTAGGTGAAGTACCCCTATCAAATTCAAACACACTGTCATACTCATTGAGAACCTCTACACCCACTGGTTCAATACCCATAGCTAAGTGACATAATTCGGACAATTCGTCCCTCCTCCGCATCGTGAAAGATAATGGCTGGCCATTGGTCTTTTCAATTTTGAGGAGTAATGCCAATTCATGGGAAGGATCGATGGCCATGCCACCATCTTCCTGTGTCACTGAATGAAAGTCATCAGATGTTAATGTCTGGTCCATAGTTAAGTCGTGATCCATGGTAAACTATTAATTTTGCCCACAACTTGCAAAGCCGTGCTTACAAAATAGTTTAACAGAAGAAACTCAAAATAAATGCACCAGTTAAGTCTCAAGGAATCACTATACTGTGATCCCAATTCACATTTACAATCTGCTAATATAAATTCTCATATACTAAAATCTTCTTGGTCGCTGGTCCGTAGCTGGCTCTTTGGTTCAATTAATATTCATCTCTTGGAAGCTTCAATCTTCATCAAGGAATCCGCTTTCAACAACACATGAATGGATACTCACAAATTCCATGGTCAACCATGTATAATCGTCACTTTGAATCACCTAATTGAACACCAGTCTACTCCTTGGCTCACAGGATCAGGGGTCTTGAGCCCTTCAGTTCAATGTTCACTTTAATACACCAAATAATGTTCAACTGTATCTGTCATGAAGCATCCACAGTCTTCTACCTCTCTTGGATGGCAGCTTCACACTGCTCAAGTGGTGTCCCTCTTTTGCAAAATAAAGCAGACTGCTCGGGCGGTGTTCCAAGCAGTCACTCTCTGCAACTGCTGAGTTGATATGAAAGTTGAGATTTTGAGGATTTGATCTGTCTCTCCCTCTACTTGGCTCTATATTCTTGATCTTATTGACTTTGTTCTGCTTTGAAACACAGGTCCCTCATTGGGTGCCAGTGTTGCATTTGTAAACTATCCTCTGAGGCTTCTCTTGTGAAGGATCGGGACCCGTGTATAATGAACAAAGCAGAAATCAAACAAGTTTATAAGTTTGAAACAGCAACTCTTTATTAATCTAGCTCCAGCATAAAACCCCTGAGGCACAGCGACAAGTTGTCTCTTCAAGCTCCAACTCCCAACTGAGTTTACCATGGAATTACCATCTGTTTTATGCAATTTCATAATGACATCACATGTGACATCACCAAAAATGGGGGTCACATGACCATGTGTCCTTTCCTGCAATTTGGCAGGAAATCTAGGATTATATCTACCCTTTTAGAGCTTATGACATTATAAAGTATGTAGAGTCTATAAAACTGGGATTAAGAGTTCAAATGGCAATTTTATCAAGTTAACTAAAATATTCTGAATAGTAAACAATGACTTTTAACTGATTTACAGGGTTTTTACTGTGAGAGATTGAAAGTTTCACTGTCTTATGCAGTTTGAGAGTAATAAAGAGATACATCGCAAGAATTTCTGCCATCTGTTGTTCTATTGCACTAAATTATTCACACACCTCACAAGGCAAGGGACTGACCATGTTACAACTGGCACCCAATGTGGGGCATGTGTTGCAATAAAACTAAAGAAAAGGTGCCTAAATCTATGTGAATTGATTCTCTTGACAGAGCTACAACTATCAAGCCAGTCGACTAGACAAGTTCAAAGTCCAGGAGACAGTTGTGGGTTGCAAGAGGTGGCAATTGTGACCACCTTATCTCGCTGTGAAGAGGAACTCACAGTTGTGGGTAGTCATGAGTTGCAAGAACACTGAATAGACTCTTCACCTTGTATGAGGCATGAACGTTGATCCTATTGGGTCAGAAGAATAGAAGTGAATTCTATAAATTGTGAATTGGAGAAGAACACTGAAAGAAAACAACCCTGTCCTTAGGAGAAGGAATCAGACGAGAAGTGAACTTTTGTGGGCTAGGAAGCCAATTGTCTAAAGAACTTGTTGTGAGTAGAGCACCACGAATGTAATTTAGATTTAATCTTTGGAGTGAGTTGATTTCATGTAAAGTCACAATTGTTGGGTGATTAAAACTGAAGATAGTCATTCTATTGAGAAGAACACAACTAGTAATTGACAATTTCAGTTCACACAGCAATTAGTGTAAACCAAGTAGTTTGTTCTCATTATTTAATTACTTTAGAAGATATATCATAAGAAGTAGACCAAGATCTAATTTTCCCTCTAAAGTTTTGAGTAAATATTGTCATAACTATCCTCAAACTCTGATGTCATCAACTGAAGTAGGGATGTCAATAAGTAGAAGTAGTAGTATGGATGAATGGCTGATCCGTCTGGATCATGCTGTAATTGGGAGGAAGGAAGTAGTGTTGACAGAGATCACCATATAAGAGGAGTGTCGGAAACTCCCTGTGCACATCTGTTAAGTGTGTTGCTAAATTTCACGACTGAGGAGGGAGTGGCAGTCTCCCACCTGGCTTTTGGTAATGAAGTGGTGTGTGATTTGTGTATGCAAATGATGGGTAACCCTCCAATGAGTATGACCCATCTAAATCGAACCGATTTCATGATAGAATTTCAAGCCTCTGCTAATCCAACCCTGTTTGCAACAGGGATGGGCAGACAGATCCATTGGCTTGACCTTATTTTGAATATTGATGCACATATAGCTATGCCTGAAATGTTGGGATTTGTGAGTCATGAGCATGAAGAAGCACATCAAGTAATTGCCAAAGGTTTTGCTGCTCCAGTAAGACCAATCTCCCCAATACAAACAGAACCCCCCCAGTAGAGGTTGTTGTGCAGGAGGTCCCAGAGAGAGATACCTATGCACAAGAAAGAGATGATGCTATGCTAAAAGTTCTGCAAAGCATGTCTAAGAGACTAGAACAAGTTGAAAGTGCTTCTAAAGCGAGCATCACATCCACCTCTACTCCTGATGTAAAGGGGAATGAATATAAGACTCCATCAGTTAAGAGTTTGTTGGGGGATGGCCAGAAAAGGGATGGGGTGGTCTTGATGGAAGAGTTACCAAGGGTGGGGTATTTTAGTGGAGAGAAACCCACCCCTAAGAATGAACTTGATTTTAAGACATGGTTTAGTGATGTTACGGGTAATATGCAAAACTACCCTGAAGCCAATTTGAGGCAAGGTGTATGTAGTTTCCTAAGGGGAAATGCTAAAGAATTGCTTGAAGGGTTACCAGCAGGGGCGACTGTGCACAAAATTGTAAATGTCCTCAAAAGGCAATATGGCACCATAGAGTCAAGTGATCAACTGATGGCCACTTTCTATCAGTTGACACAAAATAAAGGGAAGAGATTGCCAATTTTGCAGCTAGATTGGTGGGCACTTTAAACAAAATACAATAAAGGTTTCCCCATCTGGTATCCCAAGTGGACCATGAAACTCAGACATGTGAGTGGTTGTTCCACGGGATGCTAAAACCCTATCATGATGCTCTTCATTGTTTTATAACAACAAAGATGTGGGCATTATGATTTCTTGGAAGAAGCCAGAAAAGTTCAGGAATGTGATGAGAAGTGGATTCAGGCTACAGTTAATGCCAAAGCCAAGAGTGCCACTGTGGAGGTTGATGATGATTTAGGAGCTCTGCAGGCTCAGGTGGGGAAGAATGAAAGGGAAGAAAGATAAAAATGGAAGGGATCTGAAGGATCCTAGGCAAGTGCTGCTGGTCCATTCAGGGGGTGTAATAAACCTATACAATGCTGGAAGTGTGGAGGGTGGGGTCACCTATCTCACGAATGTCCATCTTTGGAAAACTGCAAAAGGGGGGAGGAGGAAGCACCGAGGCCTCCCCCCAGGAGCAGGCCAGTGGGGCAACAAGGGAGGCCAGAAGGAGCTGCAGCAGCCCCTCAGGTGCCCCAGAATTAGAATCAGACCCAGTAGATTTAAAGTCAGCTAGTGTTGGTAGTAAGAGTAGGTACTATAACCCTGATCCTTTGGCTAGATTAATTGGGAGGGCTAATGAAAGTACTATTATTGTAGATGGGGAAGAACACACTGCTTTAATAGATTTGGGGGCACAAGTTACTACCATCACTATTGATTTGGTGAAGCATCTGAGATTGCCAATCCATGGGTTACATACTCTCTTGAATTTTAAGGCCATGGTAGGGGGGCATATACCCTATCATGGCTATGTAGAATTAAAAATGGAAATTCCAGAAATTAAAGGGTTCACAGAAGACATACTCATGATGGTCATTGATGATGATGATTATGAGAAGTGGGTCCCTATACAAGTGGGCACTTTGTGTATTGATCAAATGATAAGATTGGCAACCTCAGAAGAGCTTGAGAAACTGGGAACTGCATGGGATAGGGCCAGAATGTGTTCATATTTGGGAGGGAGAGCTATTCATGGAAGGGATGGTAGGATCTTTGACTTGAGTCAAGTCAAGGGTGAAGTTAAATTAACAAAGGATGTCACTCTTCAACCATTTGAAGCTCTACCCAAAGTTAGAGGTCATGAAAAAGGATAAACGCTATAGTGGAACCAAAAGAATTCCATTCAGGAGTGGTATCTGCAGTTACATGTTATACCACACTGAAACCCGGATCCAGTAAGGTCTCCATTGGGCTCAGGAACCATTCCTCCAGAGCCATTACTGTTCGAGCTAGGTCACCTGTGGCCACAATATCAGCTGCTAATGCTGTTCCAATGAAATTGGCACCCAAAACTACTGGGAATGCAGTACCAGAAGGGAGAAGAAAGCTAAACCTGATCCCCTAACTCAGGATCACCTCAATGATTTGTTAACAAGATTAGATTATTTGGGGCCAAAAACTCTGAATTGGACTGAGGAAACTCAGGAGGATGCATTGAAATTTCTCATTGAGTATGGAGTGGTGTTTGCAGAAAATGATGTGGATCTAGGCAAAACATCTTTGGTTAAACATAAAATTAACTTGACCGATTATACTCCTTTTAAGGAGAGATACAGGAGGATTCCTCCTCATCAATTTGAAGAAGTCAAGAAGCATTTACAGGAAATGTTAGCAATAGGAGTCATTAGAAAATCTAATAGCCCCTGGGCTAGTGCTGTAGTATTGGTAAGAAAAAAAGATAGTTGCCTGAGGTTCTGCATTGACCTCAGAAAACTTAATGCCAGAACCATTAGAGATGCTTATGGCCTACCTCACATTGAATAAACTGGGATTGTTTGAAGGGTGCTTTATTATTCTCCTCCATAGATCTAAAAGCAGGATACTGGCAGGTAGAGATGGATGAAGACAGTAAAGCTCTGACAGCCTTCACATTTGGTCTGCTTGGATTTTATGAGTGTGAGTGGATGCCATTTGGGCTTACAAATGCTCTGGCTACCTTCCAGCATCTTATGGAAAGTAGTTCAGGGGATTTGCACTTAAATTGGTGCATCATCTACTTGGATGATGTCATAGTCTATTCCAAAACACCAGAGGAACACTTAGAATGGTTAAGGGGGGTCTTCCAAAAACTTTGGGAGGCAGGCCTTAAGTTGAAGCCAAGCAAATGTGAATTTTTTAAGACAAGTATTTCTTATTTGGGTCATGTAGTATCCAAAGATGGAATAGGAACCAATCCTAAAAAAGTGGAGGTCATTAAACAGTGGCCTACCCCTGAAACAGTAACTGATGTCAGAAGCTTCTTGGGATTTACGAATCACTATACGAGGTTCATAAAGGGCTATGCTAAGATTGCTAGACCTCTAAACAAACTCACATTGGGTGAGAATGCAAAGTATAAGAAGAGGAAAGTAGAATGGGACCCAGAATGTGAAAACACTTTCCAGGAGCTGAAAGAGCTATGTAGTTGCACTCCTGTTCTAGCTTATGCAGATTATATGAAAAAGTTCATGCTGCATACTGATGCCAGTGAGTTGGGCCTAGGGGCAGTACTTTACCAGGGGGAGGGTAAAGATAAAAAGTGGTGGCTTATGCTAGTAGAACTTTAACAGCCTCTGAAAGAAATTACCCAGCTCATAGGTTGGAATTTCTTGCATTGAAGTGGGCTGTGATGGACCATTTCCACAAATACTTGTATGGTGGAGAGTTTGAAGTCTACACAGACAACAATCCTCTCTTATGTACTCACCACTGCAAAATTGGATGCTACTGGTCAGAGGTGGGTGGCCAGGTTAGCAAATTACAATTTCAGCTTGCATTACAAATCAGGAAAAACCACTCTGTCTAGGATAAATTGGGACAAGCTCACAGTAAAAGCCATACTCTGTATGGGAAGCACAAATAACAGGAGTAATACTGCTGTGGAGTTCAGCAGTGCATTAACTCCCAATTTTGATGGTAAGGAAGAGTTTGGAATTCCTGTATTATGTAAAGCAGGTAAAGTCACCCCTATGGGAATGACTAATGCTGATTGGGTTAAGGAAAAGATGGCTGATCCAACTATCAAAGAAGTTAGACAGTACCTATTGAATAAAACCCTCACAAAGAGGAAGAATCAAAGAGGTGACTCTAATCCTCTAAAAGCATTGTTGAAGTATAGGAATCAGTTGGTCCTGAGGAACGACTTGGTGTATCACAAAGTGAAGGCCACCAAGGAAGGTGCCCCCACTATGCAATTTGTATTACCCCCCAAAATTCAGAGAAATGGCTTTACAAGCTTGTCACAATGAGATTGGACACAGGTTTGGAAAGATGTATGGACCTTTTAAGGGATCAGTTCTTCTGGGGTTTCATGGCAACAGATATGGAACACAGAACCAAGACTTGTGACAGATGTTTACACTTTAAGGCTGCACCTGGGGGGTGCACCAGGGGGGTGCACTTGGACTGATCATCATGACCAAGTCAAGTGTCTAACAACTAAAAACACTTTAAGCTAAAACCAAACAAATCTAATTTGCTATGGGGAACACCAGGGACAATCACTGGGAAAGAATCATCAATAAATAATGAAAAAAAATGAGATCAATCAGAACAGTCAAATCAGTTCAGTTCATGGTTGTGGGTCATGAGACCTCACAATATAAGGTTCATAACTCACCGCTGTAAGATGGTAGCAATTGTGAGTTGCAAGGCAGTCATATAGGAGACCGTTTATGCCTTTGGCTCCTTCTTGATCTCCTGCACCATTGCTTCCACCTCAGTGCTTCCTGAACAGAGGTGGGAATGGCCACCACTTCTGGAGCAACCCTACAGGATTGATTTGGGTGCAGCTTGAGATGATTCTCCAAGGCATCCTGTGAGGCCACACTGTATGTGGGGTAGAAAGCACAGCCCAGCACCACCTTCAGATGCCTCCTAGTGTGGGTCATCACTGACTGATGGTTTTCTGAATGGTGGTTGCAGATCTTGCAAAAATATTTTCCCTCCTTTGCATTCTGTCACTCGTAGACTGGTTTCCATCTTGGAGCAATCCCCACCATCAGCAATTCTTCACCTTCAATCACCAGGTGTGTGGTGACTATAGTGGGCTCCTGGAATTCCAGATAGAAGACAGTGCCTGAAGGCCCTGCTCCACTGCTACTAGCAGGAACAACCAGTGTATCTGGATGAGGTCTCTTAGGTGAGGGCCCCTCAGATTTGGAGTGTTCCAGCACTGGGTGACCCCACAGCCCCTCTATGAAGTCAAATAAATATTGACGGTTGGCTCCTATGAAGAGACAAGCAGTATAAGGTTATATAGGCATGAATTATACCCTGGCAACAGTGGTGGTAATTACAATGTCAAGGTCATGGATGATTGACAGGTGGTTCCAAGAAAAACTGGTTACAATGTTGCTGGTTGTTTTATGATTTGTATAGATGCTTCTACAAAGTGCCAGTGTCCAGCAGATGTATTTTGTGAGGAAATGGAGCAAAGGGATGCAGATCTGGATCTAGCAGGATTTTTCCATGTATTGGGATTTGAAAAATGGTTACTGAAACATTTGTTGCTTAAAACCACCTCAGGCAATACCTGCAATGGGAAGTTATTTTTAAAAGTGCAGTGCATGCAAGACTAGTACAATGCTACTACTGTATGAGAGTACACTTTGCTCTTGGTCCAGGTGACTTGGTTAGACGGTTTGACTCTGAAGATCCACACATGGTGAGGAGCCTATTTAAGATGCACAGAGAGTCTATCCTGCTCAACCTCAATTTTTAAATCCATGGATGATGAACATAATGTAAAATGTTGGGAACTTTAGCTGGAATGAGTATAGTGATCAAAAAAATTATACACGAGAAATTCTGGACAAAGAATTCATTTGGACAATTAACTTAATTGCTACTAATAAATTCTCCATGGAACTGAATGGTGTACTACAATGGACTAACAGGAGAAACTATTCTGAAGCTATTGCCTGTTTAAGTGCAGTCTGGATGTAGGATCCCACTGTAAGTAGAAATAATTGAAGGATAAAAGGTGATAACTTACCGGCCAAGGCCATCTCAGTGAGGTCCCAGGCTTCTGCCTCAATCATTTTGGCTTGGGACTGGAGCAAAGCAGCCATTTTATACATCCTGCACACCTGGAATGTAAGAAGCAATATTAGTATATGGTTTTAACAGTTAGAAGAGAATTTGGATTTGGTTAAAGCATATGGTAGCCATGGCTGAGTGAGTTAAAATAAAAAGTACTCACTCCTATCATGATGTTCTGAGCCTCTGGCTCCATGAGGATGTTTTTGGTTCCAAACTCCCTCTCAGCAATAGCACAAATGTCCTTGAGGTGTTTGAGCACAGTTTGGTGAGTGCTCTCACCTAGCTCCTCCACATCAAGTTCCTGCAAGGCAGACAGAGGAGGCTCCACTTGCCCAGGGTTGGCTGAAAATAAAGAATGTGGTTAATATATATTTTCAAGAAATTGGTACAAAGTATGGTTTAAGATAAAGAAACACCAACTCAGGAGACTCACCAGCTAGATCCCTCTGAATGTCTGCCCTAATTTCATCTGCCTCCTCATCTGGAACCAGGAGTGCTGCCTTCACTGCTTGTGCATGCTCCTCATGCAGTTGCTTGCCCTAAAATGACAAAGGACCACTATATAAGGTGTGACAGGTCACAATTGCAAGTGGTCTAGGAGATCTACATAAGGAACATGCAATTGTGAGTCACAAGTCATGTATTTCAATTTTGGTGGGAACTGGTACCCGTGTAAAGATACCTCACATACTGGTGTTGGAGAGACAGTACACACTACACAAAATGGCAGGTCAATCCAGAAAACCCTAAATAGAGCCATTTGTTGATTAAATCAGGTGAGAATCTTGTAGATAAAGTCATGTATATTGTCTATCTTGATCTAGAAGAAGTGTTATCATGGTAAAATGGGTACTTACCCTGTGAGCTGCCTCATAGTCTTCTGCTGTCAGTAAACCCCTCAAGTTGCCATGTTTGACTTCCAGGGGTGTGATATCATGGCCTAGACAGGTCTCTGCATGATGAAGCACTCTGAGTGCCTCATCCACAGAATAATGAACATCTGAGAACCCCTGAAAATAGATAAACAGTGTAAATGGGCGATAATAGGAGTTTTGCAGTTAATGCTTGAAAATGGAAGTAGTTGAAGGGTTATATCAGATGGATAAATTGTTGCTACTTACCATAGAACATAATTGGGATTCATAAGATGACTGAGTGAGCTCAAACAAATAATCAAAATGGCCATGAGACATGATTGTAGAAGATTACAGCCTGTCCACTCAAAAGTTTGAAGGGAACCACGAAAATGAACCAGGAACCTGTGCTCTAGTTAAAAGCAGGTTGGGTTTGTGATGGATGGTCTGATTGCTCAAATTTGCCTGATATTTTAGCAAAATGCATTGAAACTCACTACAGATTGGTTGAGACCTGATTTGCATGAAATATGAATCAAATCAAATCTGAATTATATAGTATATAAGGTTTATACTCACCTTTCAGCATGGCAAGGACAAAACAGACAGCTAGGAGTCATCCACCACAATATACACCTGCTCTGGTCAAAGTAACCAATGGTGAAGGGGAAATCATTGGATTAACTGCTTGGAATGTTCCTTCTAATACTGCATCTCCAGAATTAAGAGAAATTGGTGAAACTAATGAAGTAGCAATAACCATAAGTGGACTTTTGAAACAGATAATAGATCAAGTAATTGTAACCATAATGGCTGAGGCCTCAACAGGTTCAAAAGATGATGCACAAGAGATTATTCAAGTGAAAGTTTCAGGTGTTGAGAACCCTAACCGTGATTTACATGCTAATGGTGAAAGGAATAAAGAAAATCAGGAGGAAACCTCACAAGGAGCTTTTGCAAGGTTGCCAGTAACTGAAGAAAGTAGTAATGAAATCACTACAAGAGCCAAAGTGCATGTGGGTAGGAATGTATTTGTGACAATTAACCTGAATGATTTGTCTAACTCTCCTAATCCATCAGTTCCTACTAATCACATGAACAATCTAACAGTAGAGGATAAAGAAAATCAAGGAGGTTCTGTAAAAAGACTAAAATGATAGTTCTGAGACTTTGGATATGATTTATTAATTCTTGATAACTCTTACATTAAATACATGTTGTCTCATCAAAGGTACAAGTTGAACTAACTAAGTAAAGATGGCTATCAATGATGCTATGATGCTAGTGCATAATTCTAATTAACCAATAGGATAGTCTATAGACTGTCACATGACTTGCAGGTGCAGGCAAAGGTGGGAA